>VRLP01005000.1:0-41752 GCA_009660295.1 Lophius piscatorius | reverse complement strand
TGAACCTGGACTGTTTCACTGTATGAACCTGGACTGTTTCACTGTATGAACCTGGACTGTTTCCCTGTATGAACCTGGACTGTTTCACTGTGTGAACCTGGACTGTTTCACTGTATGAACCTGGACTGTTTCACTGTGTGAACATGGACTGTTTCACTGTGTGAACCTGGACTGTTTTCACTGTGTGTCTCAGTTGTGTCGTTAGGTTATGAGTCACTGATCCTTTGTGCGAGGAAGAACTGGAGTGATATATTTAGTCTTCACTTAGTGATAAACCTTCACAGAAAGTTCAGCTTTTTTTCTGAAGCGGTGCTTCATCCCTGCCAGAATGGACCTGAATTATTAAAGCGGGCCTGTACTTTGGGCGAGAGAGGGAGAACTTTTTTTTGGGATGATTTTCCACCTGAACGGGTTAGGAGATGTTTTGATGCTGAGAAATCATGCAGAAGGTTGCTCCTCATCCTCCCGGCTCACTGAGCACGCTCCAGGCGAGGTCCAAACATACATTCCCCTTTTCTTCCCTCTTTTAGTTCTACTAAACGTCGACCCCAAACATCACCACCCGTGTTTTCCACGCCGCGGCGTGCTCCGGTCCTGGAGGGGCTGGAAACGGATTGGCTCAGACATGCGGCGAATTCATTTCTCCAGTATATAAAGATGAAAATGGGCAGGAGAGAGAAGGAGAAGGAGAAGGAGGAGACCCAGGCATACCTCTCCTCCGTCCTGACTGGGCTCCAGGCCTCCGATCACCGTGGCGACTCTTGAAAACTTTGAAGGGGCCTGAATGGGCCGTCAGCGCCGTCAGTTGAAAGAGGCTCTCAGGAGCCCCTCTAACATTTAATATATATAATATATCAACGGCCACATTCTGACCCGTCAAAACTGAATTCAAATATCTGAAAAGAACTATGTAGATGTCTTGAATTGGAATTATGATAGTCAGAATTCAAAAGTAGATGTCTGCAACTGGTCAAAGCGAGGAAGTAGAAATGATCAGTAAGAGTAGAACCAGGTACCGTAACCATGACGATATCATTAAAATAATAATCCAGTCCAGAGAATAAATGTTTCTTCCAATGATTTAACACCTCAGCCTCATTAGGGGACATTTCTGTCCCTTCACCTGTGTTTTGGGTTTTTTAAGGACATTGTGATGATGTAATAGGCATCAGTTCTGGATAGTTCTGTATTTCCGGGGGGATTCTGGTGGGCTGGGTTTTGGACCTCCAGCCAGGAAGGGGTCAGAAATCAGTTTATTTATGGTCCTCCTAATAATAACAATAATAACAATAACACATTTTATTTATGGGGCCCGTTATTGGATTCAAGGTCACCTTACAGATACAATAATAATGAAAAGAAGAAATATCATAAAGACATCAGTAAAACTCTGCCATAAAAGCTAAAAAAAACAAAAACAAGCACAAGGTCATCATCAGAAGAACACGCTGAGTAGGCAGGTGTGAACCGACGAGTTCTCAGGCAGGATTTGAAAGTGGGGAAGAGAACGTTAGAAATGGATCAGAAGGCTGCACTTAGTTCTGAATGCTGCTGCTAGAGTCCTTAGAGTCCTCACTAAGACCAGGAAGTGGATCATATGAGTCCAGTGTTCTGTGGTTTCTACACTGGCCTCTTGTCTCTCACAGACTGGATTGAAAATCCTCTTGCTGGTTTACAAAAAGGACCAGAAAGCTTCTCTGATCTTCTGCTGGTCGTCTGGACTTGGTCTTCTCAGCGTCCCCAGAGTCAGAACCAAACATGGACAAGCAGCGTTCAGTTTTTATGCACCAAATATTTGGAACAAGCTCCCAGAAAACTGCAGGACCGCTCCAACTCTCAGTTCTTTTAAAATCACAGCTTAAAAGTTCTGATTCGCTGCTTCCCTTTTAATGAAATCTTTCAAACAGAACTGTTCAGGAAAACACCGGATCATGTCTGAGGTCCAATGGGCCCACTCAGTATATGTTCTTCTGTTCTAGTTTTTAGTTTTACAGCATGTTTTGACTTTTTTAATCTTTCTGGTCCCGAGCCCGGTTGAATGGGGATGTCGTCGGGCCAAATCCACATTCAGAACATGAAACTGATTTCCAAACTGGATTGGTTGGGACTCGGGTTAACAAAACCCATCACTGGTTCTGTTAGCCAGCAGGGTACCGGCCTGTGGATGGAAACTGGTGATCCTCTTTGGCGACCCCAAAAGAGAAGAGGTGAAAGACGGAGAAGAAGAAGAACTTTTCGTTTCCGCCTCACATCATATACCGATAATTCACAGAGTAAAGAACAAAATAACTAAACGTTTCCTTTGAACCCAATTAAAACTACAATTTCTCATCTCACTGGTACCAGAGGAAAGAAATAAAGATTTCAGCTTTATGTTGTTCAGATTTATTTAGGATCATAATTGCTGTTTTACATTTATTTATATTTTATTACGTTTTAATTTCTGGAAGAGTTATTTGGTGTTTTTGAGCAAAACTGGAAAATAAATTCTGACCCAGTCGGTCAAATAAAACCCTGGAGATAAATTCATATTTGATAGTTATGATGAGAACGGATGTAATTAAGTAACTTAGTCAGTAAAAATGTGAAAGAATATTAATATTGAATATTTTAAGGCAGTTTCAGAAAGAGGATGTTTATGTTATTCTTCTAAAAGACAACAAAATGTAAAAAGAACAGAAAATAAACTTAATATTTAAGATATGTGGATAAAACAAATAACATAAAAACTTGTGAAATGTGAATCGAAATAAGATCCATTTAATATTAATTAATATGTATTATGTATATATATGTATTAATATGTAATTTAATATATTAATATGTAGGAATTAGGATCATGTATGACGTTTGTTTCCCACCATGGGGGATTATTTCTGCACCATCAAAGCAAAGTTCCCTCAGAATGAATCTATAGTGATTTTATAATTAATAATAATAATAATAATAATACATTTAATTTATAATGCACTTTACATTTGGATCAAATCTCAAAGTGCTAAAATTAATTAAATCAAATCAAATCAAATTACATAAACACGTCCCTGAAGGAGAAGGCAGACCGACGATCTGAACTCGCCGCCCGCCGCCGTTTCTCTCTGACCTCCGGGAGCTTCACCTTGAAGAGAAGAAAGAGAAAACCTCTGAAAAGGTCTGGCTTGAATGGATTGAATGAAAGAAGAAGGTGATACGTTTTCTAAAAGTTGCACATAAAACGGCTCTGAATGGTGCGGAGCAGCTGGAAAACATGTTATTCTCATCCCGGCATCTTCGAACTCGTCAACGAGTAAACACGCAGCAAACGGGTCCAGCAGAACCCTGCAGAAGATCTTCTACTGGGCACACGCCCAAAGACTTTCACACAGAATCAACACATGTTGGTGTAACGATCTCTTCTGGGGCGAACGGTTCTTTTAAGAAAGCCTGGAGTACAAACAGTGAACGTGTGAACAGAATCCGTTGAGCTCTGGTTTGGTCAACGACTATTAAAACCAGCGACGCCTAGTTGTTACTAAATATTTACACCTGGAGCTCAAGGTGAAAGGTGGCTTAAACTAGTACTAGCTGTGGACGCTAGCAGGCTAGTGGCCGTCGGCTAGCTTAGGGACTGGAGCAAGCAGTGGCCTTAGCGGGCTCTTCGGTGGGCTGAACAGAGACGCTGAAGTGGAAGGCACAGGAGACGACCGGATGCAGAATGTTTGAGAGATACAGACAGTTTGTTGGAGTTGTCAGTAGATTTATAGGCGTTAGTCACTAGAGCTCACATGCTCACTAGAGCACTAGATCCACATCATTACGTCACTGAGGCACTAGATCCACATCATTACGTCACTGAGGCACTAGATCCACATCATTACGTCACTGAGGCACTAGATCCACATCATTACGTCACTGAGGCACTAGAGCCACATCATTACGTCACTGAGGCACTAGAGCCACATCATTACGTCACTGAGGCACTAGATCCACATCATTACATCACTGAGGCACTAGATCCACATCATTACATCACTGAGGCACTAGATCCACATCATTACATCACTGAAGCACTAGAGCCACATCATTACGTCACTGAGGCACTAGATCCACATCATTACGTCACTGAAGCACTACAGCCATATCATTATGTCCCAGAGGCACTGAGGCCAAACTCCAAGGGAGCGACTCACCACTGACTCAGTCCACAGGACCTGCTGGCCTTGAACAGAAAATAGCCGTTGTTTCTTATTATAATTGACAGGCTTATTAATGGAACCTCTCAATCATTTCTACTCTCTGTCCTCAATCAGAAAGTCAGTTTCTACATTCATTAGACTCCAGCGGTGGATGAGACACGTTTGTGTTTGTGTAAGACGTTACTGGAGTGTCATTTGAAAATGGAAATAACATTTGAGGAATGGAGGAAGTCCTTGCAACTGTCCTTCAGTATGTTATATCTCCCTTCCTGTCACTGGTGTAGTCTCCCTTTCTCTCTCTCTCTCTCTCTCTCCCTCTCTCTCTCCCTCTCTCTCTCCCTCTCTCTCTCTCTCTCTCTATTACGCTGATTACGATGCGCGTAAGCACCTGTAAATCGGCTCTGACCTGAGAGCAGCATGAGCTAAATCCAATTTTTGAGCGAGGACAGACAGCGATTACGTTAATGGATCCTGGTCAGTCAAAGAATGAAGGTGACCAGCGGCGCGGCTGGAGGGTGAAACGACGTGTGGAAACTTGAGGCAATCAAGACCGAAGCTCAGTTAATCCTCTCCAACATCACAATCTTTTGGATTTTTTGGAATTATTAGAATTTTAGTGAAATCATATACACTTTTTATATTCCTTAATGATCCGAATGAAAGAGGAAGATGGCCGCCGTCTGTCACTCAGGCCGATACGTCATTCTGGATGAGAGAGCCGGCCTGATGACATCCACATCCAAAAATTCAGTTACAGTCACAGCACCACCTGGTGGCATCTGAAGAAATTAAATTATGTTTTGACATACAATTGCATTTTGTCATCGAACGAAAAGGAATTTCAATGAAGTAAAAAAAAACCTGTTTCTAGGAAATGTATATTTTTTGTCTTTTTCACAGTCGAAAAAAACATTTTTTTTAAGAAGAGTATCTTAATTTTTCGTAGGTCGCTTTCACAGCTGGGCTCGGTTCGACCCGCTTGAAACAAACCAGGGTTCGATTCTTCGGATAGTTTGGGGTGCTCTGAACGCTGACATGAACGGGGGTTTTCGCTTCGCTTCGCTTCCAGGTGAAACCTGGTTTCGGCTCGTTTGTGGTGTGAAAGCAAAGCAGACCAAGTTATGAACCAAAGGTAGGAAGTGGAGCAGAGCAGGGTGCATCATGGGACAAATATTTGATTTATTAGTTCAAATCCATGTCAGTACCTCGCCGCGCGTCTGTGTAACCAGGACAACACGTCGTTGGTAAGTCTAGTTAGACTAGTCGTAGTTAGACTAGTAATACTAGAGCCTAAAAATAGACATCGCTTTACTTTGCAAGAGTCGCCTGGGATGATTCATGTCACTCAGGCAAGTAACGCAAACCTGCGAATATTCAGGAACGATGTGGTAAGTTTCTTTCCAGCCCTTCCCTCTATTATAACATTTTGCTTCTATCTAAGCAAAAGATAGAATTTATCCAATAGCATCTAGAATGTAAAGGTCCAGTATGTAAAATTTACAGAACCGACATTACAACAATGCATAACAATCGCTTTCCAGGAGGAGAGATGGCGAGAAGTCGCCCCGAAATCCCAGTGCTTGGCTTACATCCGGGTGGAGGGGTGGCGCTCTGGAGCTCACAGCCAGCCTCCTTCACTGTGCAGCTGATGGGTAAGAGGGTGGCGGCGGACCCCTCCATTTACACGTTTCATGAGTCCTCATGTTTGCTTTGGCGCTCCATTGCTTTTGTTAGTTTTAAAAAATAAGTAAGATCCTCCATTTGTCAAAACACAGTAAGGACTTAAAACGTGAAATCCCTCTCCAGACACCCGCGCGAACGCAAAGGCCTCCATCTGGACCCGCTACGCACAAAAACACAGCTATGAACACTATACTCCATGTTTAAATGAATTTGAATAATATAAGCTCTTTAATGTACATTTAAAGTCATTCATAATTCTGAATTATTAAATTGAGGTAAATCATTTTATTCTTATATTTAAATTGAATGGTAATCATGCGATTTATTATATTATATTATTTATTTGATAGATAGATAGATTAAAAAAAAAAAGCTGCAGTTTGCTCAGCTCTTGTCTCTCAGCTCGGTTCTGTAACCCAGAGACTTGGAACGACTCGACAGGAGGTTCAGACTAAACTTAGCGAGCAGTTTGTTATTTCAGTCCCGGGTGGAGGTATCCATAACAGCCCGGTGAGAAATAATACGTCCTAAAGCGGCCGCTGGTGTTTCACTTCAACGCTAAAACTCTACAGGAGGAATATCATAAAGGTGAATACAAACTCTTCAGTCGCTGCGTCTGAGCGACATTGTAGTTCATGACAGCCGTCATTGAACTACAAACAACCACCGTTGGATTCACATTTATCGTTGTCACCATCTTCTTTTCACAACCTAATCAACCGCGGGGTAATTAAAGTTACTTTAGTTCAGCTGTTCATTCATCTCAATTATTTAAAGCTGCTCTCAGGTCTGTTAGCTTCTTTAGCTTAGCGGTTAGCGATAGCTCCTCCAGTTATTCTCTCCTTCTTCTGCCTATTCGACTGAAAACATTACCTTTACCAAAATGTAGCTTATCGTCTGATACGTTGGAAGCGAGGATTAGTTTCCTGGAGGCGTAACTCGAGTCCAAATCTGGCGCATATGAATCGTCTTGAGGAGATCCATCTTGTTTATATCATATTATACCCATATCTTAATATAATAGTTCATATTTTACTCTTATTTGAATTATTTTTACTAAAGATACTGTGGAAATAACTTTCTGTAGTTAACGGTTATTTGAGGAGTTCAACCAGGGGGATAGTTTGTACAAGGAAGGGGATTGGTGGCATTTTTCGGGGTTATACTCTTGTTCATTCTATGAAAGCTTCTAAGATCCTTTACTTGGAAAAGTTTAACCCTTTAACGTCCTGCTCAGGTATTGGTTGAGTACATTTTGAGTCACTGGTATTAAAAGACAGTGTGTGTCTATCTTTGGAGCTAGAGGACAGTGTGTTCTTGAAGATCAGAACATTTGTAAGACATTTGAAGAACATAATGTGAACATTCAATGATGTTATTTACACGTTGTTTTGGAGACCCTAAACGAGCATCAATGATATTTTGAGACATTTTAAATGCCTGTTCCTTTATATTTTGATATCTAATCCGCTAAATGTGACGTCCAAGTCAGTTAAAAGGTTCTTTCATCTGGAAAAAAAATTGCAAAAACCAAACCATACTCTACTTTTTCTGATCGTGCGTCATTCACACCTTTGTTTGTCTTGTTGTACACGCCTGACCTCCACGGCGTGACCTCAGCTGGTCCAGAGCGGCAGCTAGTCTCTCAGATCTCACATCAATCCTACTTTAATCTCCTGCATCGGCTGCCAATCCCATTTAGAATGGATTTTGAGATTCTTTTCATCACGTATATGTTTACATTTCTGAGCTGTTGATCAAAAGCCACTACTGATCGAACCTTCAAGTCATCCAACGGGTTTTTGCTCACAGTACCATCAACCAAACCACCAAAAGTGACTGCTGGTCTTCATCCACAGCACCAAAAATACAGAATAACCCCCCTGCCTTTATCAGATCAAGCAAATCTGTTTAAATGACCTGGCCGAACACAAACGTTTGATCCACACTATGGTAGAAGATAGGCACACAATCAAGACCTGATCCAGAACATGGTCTTCCCATGAACTCATCTCCTTTTCTGCCTGAACACCATGACAGCTTCTTTCATCAGCCGACATCAGCTCCTGTCTGTGATGAGAGGCCAAGCTAGCATTAACTGTCTTAGCCAAAAATAGCATCGCTGCAACGAGCCCATCGCCCTCAGAACATTTCTGTCAGACGTGATGAGCTCTGAATCCAAGTTGGGACGCAACCAAGACCTACTGACTGGAAACCACCTGAGATGAAGGTCAGTTAACGGCGAGGGAAGAGGATAGGTTTTCATGTGAGAAAACTGCAGCCTGGTCTTAAAATAGTCTAAAGCACCCAAAGTCCCTGGCTGAGGTCCTTTCTGTTTGCTTTCCAAGAATACCAGGCTGGTCAGAAATAGTTCCCCTACCTAAAGCGAAGCATGGCGGTGGCTGACTGATGCTCTCAGGCTGGTTAGTTTTGTAAGCTATCATCGCTAGAGTTAGCTAATTTCAGTCATAGTTATTAAGATTAGAAGAGATGGGCGGATGAAACCTATGCTTCAAAGTTTCTATCGGACTTCCTGGAGGGAAGTCTATCAAAACCCTGTGTCGGTGCTTGTATCAATCAGGCGCTGCCACGTCACCGATGACGTGCAACGCTTCATAGGTCACAGACGCTTCAACGCTTCATAGGTCACAGACGCTTCAACGCTTCATAGGTCACAGACGCTTCAACGCTTCATAGGTCACAGACGCTTCAACGCTTCATAGGTCACAGACGCTTCAACGCTTCATAGGTCACAGACGCTTCAACGCTTCATAGGTCACAGACGCTTCAACGCTTCATAGGTCACAGACGCTTCACAACGCGCTTCATTGGTTCAACAGCCTTTCATTGATTTGACAGCGTTTCATGGGTCTGACATGCGAGAACATCATTTGGGACGACTTTGAGAAATCTTGGCCCACAGACTGTAATTTTGGCAATAAACTCCCCCTAGTGGCGGAAACATACAACTGAACTTTCCCAAAACCGATCAAGTTCCTCCTGGCACTAAAGTCTAATATGGTAGACAATTTGAAAATGATCCATGATATAAGTTCTGCGTTCGTGCGTTTACACGAAGGGCGTGGCAGTAATGACAAATCCACGATGTCCCCGAATCATTAAAACCCAGAGGAAGACAATCTTCTTCTTCTTCTTCTTCTTCTTGTGCTGTGAAGCTCTGTCTTCTGTTCTTCCTCTGTCACACCAACCAACTGCATGTCCTCTCAAAACACACCCAGACACCTCCTCTTTGGTCTTCCTCTGTTTCTCCTGCCTGGCAGCTCCATCTCCACGACCTTCTACCAACAGTCTTCTAAAAGTGAATATTAATGCATTTTCAAAGAAGACTTTTGACTTTGTAAGACTTCACAAGGTTCTACCGCGACAATTTTAATTTCTTCTCTATATTACTTTGACTTTAAAGATAAGAATGTGGTTGATCTTAAAAAGGTAGTACTTCATTTACACTTTAAAAGTGTTTGTATTGATTAATCTCATTATTATTTTATTTCGATTTATTCAATCAAAAACTAAATTTAAAAATCATTATTAATAATAATTTCTCTCAGCCTTGAGATACCTGATTCTGTGTTGGTTCTGGTTCTAGTCTTTTCATCCATCCTCAGCGCTCCGACGGCGTATTCATCTTTAATGGAGGCGATGATCTCCTGTAAGCGTGGAGCGTCTGGGCGGGCTGAGGCGGTTCTGAAGGGCCGAGGGCTGAATCCCCCCCCGGACAACATATACAGGATCTACGCCATCATCATTTTATGATGTCTGACGGAACCGCGGGTCACAGTGTGACGAACGGCTGTGATTTAATGTCTTTGGAGGAAAAGCTCTGAAGCATAGATTTAAATTATTGATTCCCTCCTTCCTCTGAACGCTGCTCTCTGGACTCGGAGACACGGAACAACTGAACATGTTGCTATGAGATGATGAATTTACTGCAACTGCTGAGGAAGAAGCAATCGATCACCAGCCGATATCAGGGGGGGGGGTCATATCAAAGCGTGTAAGGACTTATTAAAGAAAACGCTGTAACTCGATGCAACAAAAAAAAAATCTTTTTTAAATCTCAAATAGTGTTTCGTAAAACAAAGTTTGAGCTAAATTTACTATTTACAGAAACTATTTTCCATAAAATAATTTAGGATTAAATTATTTTATAAACGTGATTCTTTTTTTTAACCTGTTATTATTCATGGTAAAAAGATATTTAATGAAGTAATTATAAAAAAAAGTAAATAATTCTTGGCGAGGACATTAAAGCGTTTCGTTTGTTTGTGTTTTTGGTCACTTGAGGCTTATTTATTTTTATTTTCTTTTTTTTATATAAAACCAGCTAATTCACTCGAGCTGACATTCAATCACAAGATTTGAATCACGAATTTCTGAATGTTTTTTTTTGAAAGCTTCTTATTCCAACTTAGAGGAGAATCGTTCACTTCCTGTCTAATGTATCCCACCGACTGTTAGGTGTCATGGTAACCATGTAAATCATGTCATTCTGACCCCTCTAGTGTTTATGATGTTGTGGTTGATTGCTGTAGATGGCCGTTGTAACAATAACCCAGAGACTAAAATCTCTCCCTTCATCTCTTCGTATCAGTGCGTGGAATGAGATTCAGCCGCGGAGGATACTTGAACCGGCGGCGCCCGCAGTCTCTGCTCTGAAGACGACAGCATGAGTAAAGACTCGTGACTTGTAGCTGTCCTAGATGTGTTCTTTTCAAAGGTGTAGACGGATCTGCAGCACGCCACAGCCCGCGGTGGCTTCCATCAGCCGCATGCAGAAGCCGATGGAGGCAGGAAGTGTGTGCGTGCTGGGAGCTGCAGGGCTGCTGACACAACGTGACACCGCCAAAACCTGAACGCTGAGGAATGAGTCACTTTGTTGCATGATGCACGCTAACTCCACATCTGCAGCTGACCTCACATCTGCAGCTGACTCCACATCTGCAGCTGACTCCACATCTGCAGTTAACTCCACATCTGCAGCTGACTCCACATCTGCATCTGACCAGACTGGAGTATCAGTAAGACGCAGATGAGGAAGTCTGTTTCATCATATTAAGACCGTGAACTGATCACTTCACACAAATCCATCAGTCTGTGAAGGGCAGCGTGGTCCAGGATACGTAGAGAGGAGTATGACAGCGATGAGGTGTGCAGTAGGAGTGAAGAAAGAGCTCAAGGTGGAGGTGGGACTGCACCAAGGATTGGCTTTAAGCCCCTTCTTGTTTGCTGTGGTGATGGACAGGCTGACAGAGGAGGTCAGGCTGGGGTCTCCGTGGACTATGATGTTTCCGGATGACATTGTGATCTTTAGTGAGAGAGGGAGCGGGTGTAGGAAAACCTGAAGAGGTGGAGGTATGTGCTGCAGAGAAGAGGAATGAAGGTCGGTCTCAGCAAAACAGAATAGATGTGTGTGAATGAGAGGGATGCAGTTAGTTTGTTTTTCTTATTTATCTGTGAAATATGATGTTGAGACTTGGGGACATGGTTCGTGTGAAATAGTCACATTCATTAAAATGTATAATAATGAAATGAGAAATTTTAGCTCTTAATAGCAAAATAGTCTTATTTCGATTGTGACCCAATAAAGACCGTTTCAGCTCTGGCAGCCGGAATCGGGCCACTACCGTCCCGGACCCGTTTGGGTACCTGGGCTCCAATGAAGCTCCACTAAAAACCTTCTTCAAAGAAGAGTGGCTGAAAATTCCTGCGCAGTGACCCACCGACTGATCTCCCGTCATCAGGAGTGTTTGGCTGTTGCTGCCAAGTTCAAGGGGGCGAATACTTTTTCACAGCACTCTACGGAATTTTCATGGCTGCGGGAGACGCGATAAAAAAAACTCCACGAGGATCGGAGAGGAGGGCCCCCTCCACAGAAACCCATTTCTGACTCTGTTCTCTGCAACTTATAATGTGAACAAATCGAGCGTTGAGTGCGTTGGCTGATGATGCGGCGAGCGCTGGTTACGGCTCGGCCCTGGGGGGTCAGTAAACAGCCTCACGTGGGAACGACAGCTTCGGTGAGACTTCATTATGCAGCAGCATCCGTGGTTAAATACGACATCAACGCACAAAAACCCACCGCTGAGGATTAAACCAGCCGTTAAATCCAGATGTAAAAGTCCGTCTGTAACCGGTCACCTTTGGACTTCCTGTTATTTTTAACCACTCCATTAGTGTGTGGTTGTTTTTTCTACCCTAACCCTGTGGCGACCCGGTCCCCCGCTGTGGCGAGGAATCTACCTAGTTCCTTTTTCAAAGTTTGATTAAATTCACTTAACTCACTTCACTTGACCATTTTTTCCTGCTTCCATCATCAAACTGTGGGACAAAAAAGTCACGTGACCTCATGACCTTTTCTGCAGCATGTCTGCGTCAGATGAACCGGGACAAAGGGGAGGAGCTTCTTAAAGACAACACGGTTAAATGTGAGGATGACGCTGAGCCCTTTAACATGTATTCACTCAGCTGGACGATCCACAATTAACTTTACAGATATAAACTTACTTTTAGGAACTCTAGTTCAAGATATTCACCGGGTCATAAATCCAGTTCCAGAAGTATACTCTGTCATTCAGAATAGTCTACGCTGACTTTAAGTTGTCTGAAAAGAACTAATAATGATTATTCAGAATTCAAATGTAGATTTCTGCTACTGGAATAACAATTAATCAAAATGACGACGTAGATATTTATTATTAGAGTTCTGACTAGTGGAAGTGATGGTGTAAATATCTGCGATGAGAGTTTAAACTAGGCAAAATTAAATCGTAGTTATCTATAATTAGAGTTTTGATTAGGCAAAATTATATTGTAGATATTTAAGAATAGAGTTCGGACTAGGTGAAATAATATAGATATTTATAATAAAGTTCTGACTAGGCAAAATGATGCAGATATTTATAATAAAGTTCTGACTGGGTGACATGATGCAGATATTTATAATAAAGTTCTGACTGGGCGAAATGATGCAGATATTTATAATAAAGTTCTGACTAGGCGTCATGATGCAGATATTTATAATAAAGTTCTGACTAGGCGTCATGATGCAGATATTTATAATAAAGTTCTGGCTGGGCGACATGACGTTGTACATATCAGTAATATTCATATATCAGTAATGAATATCCAGCCCAGCGAAGAAACGTTTAAAGGCTTTACTCTTTTCTCTGAAACGCGACGTGTCTCTGAATAACTTCAGGACAAATCTAGAAGGAAAATCAGGCCAATTTGTTTCCTAAATGAGAGCCGTCCCGCCGGAGGAGTGATTCTTCACGCTGGCAGGACCGGAGCAGCAGCGGTGGCGTGAGCGGCGAAGATTGACGGTGACTAAACAAGAAATTACCGACACTTCTGACCTTTAACAGACCCAAAACACCCAAAGTGTGGTTGAAAAGTTTGAAATGTTTTTTAAAGAGGAGGAAGGTGTTCCGGAGGAAAGGAGGTCCATCACTCATCCTCGCTATCGCCGTGACAGCTGCAGAATAAACTCACGCTCACTATCTTTAATTTGAATACTTTAAAAACTAAATGCATGAAACGGAACAAGTCGTTCATTATCTGGCAGCAATTACCCAAAGAAGGACGGACCCGACCCGACCCGACTCACAGCCAGAGGACTTTCTGTGGACACCTCCAAGCTGAAACTTTGCAGGTAGTTCAGTCGTAAACAGGCAGGAGGTGTTTCTGAGAGAAGTCTGAAGAACTGTTTCCATCAGAATCTGGCAGAGTAAAGATCACCACTCAACTAAAATCTACCAGAACTGCATAACTCTAATCTGGGAATCAGAATCTGGGAGTCTAACCGGACCCGGCGTTCAGGAACAGGATTGTGATTCTGTTATATACCACAGGTCCAATGATGTAAAAGGGTCTATCGGGGGGACCGGGGGAAATGTCCGATTCAAAATGTCTTTGTCAGTTGATTGTCAGTCTGGATTTTATAGCGAAGTGAAACATCTGTCCTCGTTTGGCATCTTCGGCCCCAAACTGGAAGCAGCGGCTGTGTTTATGTAACGGGTGTAAGTTTTAATCTTTAATGATCCGCTGGTTGTGAGAGCTGTGTGATGAGTCAGCATTAACAAAGATTACCATTGTCAAAAGTAGGAAAATCTGATTGTCTGTGCTTATCAAAAGAAACAGACGTTCAGGTTTCTTCTTTCTTTCCATCATCATTTTTAGTTTTTGAATGAGGAGCGAGTCTTCCAGCAGGGATCAGTAATTTTTCCGTCTTTCTCTGTCCCAAATTTCCCGTCTCAGACGTAAGCAGTCTTATCAATAAAAGCCAGAAAACGCAGCTGTGGGCGATAATGGATTACAGGATAGCAGAAGAAGGAGCCGTGTGTGACGTAAACCTTCAAGACGATCTGTCGGCACCTGAAAATCAACGGTGTTGCCAGACTTGCGCTAATTATTGTAGTTGTAGGATAGTTATTGTATTTCTACGATTATTTCACCGTCTGTACGATCAATAACGCCAAAAATGCCCAAATATAGGATCATTTTGCCGTTTCCTCACTCCTACATTTATAACTAATGCGTCTCGTCGTGACTGAATTAAGCTAGCGGCTGTCTAGCGGCGGTGTTTCCGGCGCCTCCTCTCACGTCACGTCTTTTCAGCCGATCGGAACTCTCTGATGGCGACGTGACGCACGACGTCGCGAGCAACGCATGTTTTAACAAAGAGCGCGGACCATGAGGATGAAGAGTCCGATTGCGAAGAGGAGGAGGAGATTAGAGTCAAAAACTGAGCTTCATCGTCTCCAACACGCATCAAGAAAATTCCTGTCCCCCTAGCAGGATTAAAAAAGTTATTCCTTACAGAGAACATGTGAAACGGATCGACTGGACGTGTGAAACCAGCAGATGTAAAGCCATATTTTTAAAAAGACATATTTGAAGATTGAAAAGCGGGAAAGAGAACGTCCGTCGTTAAAAGCAGCTGTTTTTCTAACTTCTGATTCAGGCCGTTCGGTTCACGTTTGTTGCAGGTTGGGCGTCGAGTTCAACGCAGATGACGTCGTCAGTCGGACCCCCCAGATTCCCTTCAGCTTCAGTTGGACTGATGGAAATTTAAGCTCCTGGATCTAAACTCAGGAGACTCGGATTAGATTCATTAATTCAATAAAAAGGAAGAGGGAGAGACGGGAAGGAGGCGCCACAGCTGATAATTCAGGAAATAAAGCAGGGGGCTGTAAAATTTAACAGCCAAAATCTTAACGAGGACAAGAAAGTAAAGGATATTAGGTCCATTTAAGGAGGCGCCGACGAAGGGCAGCAGGTTACAGTAGCTGTCGTCGTCTGCAGAGCCTTCCTCCTTCTTTCCTTCTTCCTCCTCATTCATTTCTGACATTTTTCCTTTTTTATTACTTATTTATGATCCGGTTTATTTATTTCCCCATTGTTGGGATATATCCTAAAGTATATCTTATCTCATCTCATCTTATCTTATCTTATCTTATCTCATCTTATCTCATCTCATCTCATCTTATCTTATTTTATCTTAACTTATCTCATCTTATCTCATCTTATCTTATCTCATCTCATCTTATCTCATCTTATCTTATCTTATCTCATCTCATCTTATCCCATCCCATCTTATCTCATCTCATCTTATCTTATCTCATCTTATCTCATCTTATCTTATTTTATCTTAACTTATCTCATCTTATCTCATCTTATCTTATCTCATCTTATCTCATCTTATCTCAATTTATCTTATCTCATCTTATCTCATCTTATCTCATCTCATCTTATCTCATCTTATCTCATCTTATCTCAATTTATCTTATCTTATCTTATCTCATCTTATCTCAATTTATCTTATCTCATCTTATCTTATCTCATCTTATCTCATCTTATCTCACTTTATCTTATCTTATCTTATCTCATCTTATCTCAATTTATCTTATCTCATCTCATCTTATCTCATCTTATCTTATCTCATCTCATCTTATCTTATCTCATCTTATCTAATCTCATCTCATCTTATCTAATCTTATCTTATCTCATCTTATCTTATCTCATTTTATCTAATCTCATCTTATCTCATCTTATCTCATCTTATCTTATCTCATCTTATCCTATCTTATCTCATCTTATCTTATCTCATCTTATCTTATCTTATCTTATCTCATCTCATCTCATCTTATCTCATCTTATCTCATCTTATCTTATCTTATCTCATCTTATCTCATCTTATCTTATTTCATCTTATCTCAATTTATCTTATCTCATCTTATCTCAACTTATCTCATCTTATCTTATTTTATCTTATCTCATCTTATCTCATCTTATCTTATCTTATCTCATCTTATCTCAATTTATCATATCTTATCTTATCTTATCTCATCTTATCTCAATTTATCTCATCTCATCTTATCTTATAATGCTGAAACAGCAAATTTAAGCAGCTTATTAATGCAAATAATAGGAAATGAAAGATCAGAAAGTGTTTTATTTTATTACAGCAGGAGCCATTTGCACAGAAACAGATGAGCCGATTTTACAAGATAAAACTTTATTATTCCCGAGGGGGAGTATTCAGGAAAAAATTTCCGGTCAAAACAGGAAAGTTACAAATTGCAGAAAAAATACGTATAAGAAAAGAGTTCAAGCGCAAATAACTATATTAATCCAACTGAATTCAATTCATTTAAAGCAGCTCATGCACAAAACATACACCATAAATACATCAACAGAATAATAATAATCCTAATAATCTTCATTTAAAGAGCACTTTTCAACCTTTATTACAAAGTTCTTCACAAGGACAACAAAAGAGTAGATAAAATAGTTAAAGGTAAAATGTAAGAATAGCAAAATAATTTGCATAATAAAGGTAATTTACATGTAAATATATATATACTGTTACATAGAAAGATAAAAATAAATCCAAGTTCAGATAAAAATGCTTTCTGATAAAAGTACAAGATACAGATGAATGAAGTAGAAGTTTAAAAGAGAGCTGAATAAAATCTATAGATGAAAGGCATAAATACGTTGGAGGATAAAGACCGTAGAAAGGATTTAAAAGAATAAAAAGATCATCTAGGTTATTCATTAAAAGGACATAAAGGTCATAAAGGATCAATGGACCGTTTAAGAGTCAAACTGCAGAGGGACTGAATGATTTAGAGTAGCGCTTAGTTTTAACTGAGAGATAAAAAAGTAACGACGCCCTTAACGAGAAAAATCCACGAGAAGTTCCATAGAAGTTGAAAAGACAGAATATTATGCTTTCTGGAGGATTTGTTGTTTCAAACACGAACTCAGATCTCTTGGTTTCTCTCTGATCATGAATCGACTCGAGGAGATCTATTCTATTTATAACATAGTTCACTCCGATAGTTCACATTTCAACTCACTAAAAACGCTGTTTCTTCCTATTTTCCTCCAGTAGTTCCTTTTCTACTCACTAGGGGGAGCGTGTTTTTACACGATAAACTCTGTTTTTCCCGACATTACCTCACTTTCAATTTGAGGCGTTCAATGGAGGAGATTGTAGAACAACGAATGATATTAGGGATTTTTCGGGGATATATCCTTGCTGTCGGAAACATATTAGAATATAACTAAAAACGTATTTTATTCAGGCCTTGGCCAAGTCAATTTTATTTGTTCTGCTTTACCAGCTAGCTTTTTAGCTTAGAAGTTAGGTAGAGGCCCTGAAAAGCAACGTGTAGGTGTGTGTGTGTGTGTGTGTGTGTGTAGCCGAGGGTTTATGACACATGCTTTTACTTTGAAACTACAAAATAATAAAACACACAGGTGAGGTAGTATAACATAAGGGGGACAGCTCGTACTTTATTTTCTCATCAAAGTAAAAAACTCAGAACACACGGGCCAACTCAACTTCTACTCTACTCCTCCAAAATAAGAGCAATTTACATTTTGCAGAAAGTATGAAAAGAGAAAATTAATAAAATAAAATGAATGACAAATGATTAAAATCAATTCCACTTTCGCACTAAACAAATTAAAATGACATTTATGACGTCAATGACCCAATTTATCCAGGGGAATTGTAAATATCACCACATCACATTTCGACACAAACCTACGGTGGTGTGGAACAAAGATGGGAGGAGCTACGGATGCACAGCTAACAAAGAGGAACTCAAATGACTGCGTTGTGACGATGTTAGTGGCCTTTCCACTGATTGAAGTTGTTGACTATCAGGGAGGATCTGTCTTGAATGTTGGCCTTAAAACCGCATCGGTGGTGAAAAACACTTTTCTACATGAATCACATGGCGTCCGTTAACAAGCTGTTTTCTGTGGCGTTGGGGTACATGTGTAAATGTTTCTCAGTCGCCGCCACCGCTCCTGCCATTAGCGAGGCAACAGTGCTGCACTTTCCTGTTAATTCTGCACCAGCGAATGGATGAATTTTTAAATCGTCCTGCCACACATTCTCTCATCGGATTATATGAGCTGTTTTATTATTAACATGAAACGGAACATGAGGGACGCCTTGGAAGGACGGGGTGA
This sequence comes from Lophius piscatorius, assembly GCA_009660295.1. Taxonomy (NCBI): domain Eukaryota; kingdom Metazoa; phylum Chordata; class Actinopteri; order Lophiiformes; family Lophiidae; genus Lophius; species Lophius piscatorius. The sequence goes on along the minus strand of VRLP01005000.1, from coordinate 23,384 downwards.
GCAGGACGTTCCATCTGGACGAACAAAACGTCCATTCCTTTAGGTTCTGTGATTACCTCTAGGTAAAGTACTGTGAACAAGTATGGAACCCATCCTGGTTTCTATAACCCACTCTCTTTGGCAGAACTGGTTTGGGGCAGCCACATTGGACGGACTGTGAATCTGGACTTACCTGTGCAGGTCGCAGCACAGCATCTCAATACGAGATGTATAGGACCTGCCGCAAAAGCCACAACACTACTAATGAAAATAACATGCTGCAAAAGCCACAACACATTAAGACAAGATACTGCAAAAGCCACAACACATTAAGAAAACACGCTGCAAAAGCCACAACACATTAAGAAAACACGCTGCAAAAGCCACAACACACCACATTAAGACAAGATACTGCAAAAGCCACAACACATTAAGACAACATGCTGCAAAAGCCACAACACATTAAGAAAACACGCTGCAAAAGCCACAACACACCACATTAAGACAAGATACTGCAAAAGCCACAACACATTAAGACAACATGCTGCAAAAGCCACAACACATTAAGACAACATGCTGCAAAAGATACAACACATTAAGACAAGATACTGCAAAAGCCACAGCAGAACAGAAGTGATTCCAGAGGACACACATCAGATGCACACATCCAGCTGCGTATGTTTTAGCCGCGGGGAGCTAAAACGAATCATCCGATCACAATATCAAAAATAAAAATAAATACTTACATTTTAGCTAGAAAGTGTGCAACTGTCTTCACTGTCCTCTGGAAACACTTGCGTTGTGTTGTGGCCTTGGCATAATGTTTTTCTTAGTATGGTGTGTTGTGGCTTTTGCAGGACGTTTGCCCCCGTCGGTTATCGTAGTTTGTCTGTTATGACCCAAACAAAGAAACTGGTGTGAATGAAAACTGTCTCTGATTCATCCACAAAATAAAAGAGTTTACTGCCGCTGAGAGCCACAGTTAAAACTGCACCGGTTGGAAACACATTTGAAATAGTGTTTTTTATTGTCTCCTCCTTTTAGATAAAGTCCGTCCGTTAGTTTGACCAGGAAGTGATCGCTGCACTGAATGAGGAAGAGCACGAGAAAGAACAGGGAGATCATTCATTCAAAGAGATGGATCAGGAGAAATTAACCTTTAAAGTCACTCTCTGAAACTTCAGAGTGCTCCTGATTCACTTAGAACCACACACACACACACACACACACACACACACACTCTTGCATTACTGCAGCATTCATTCCATTTGTGATGTCACTACACGGAGCTGGGATTGTTTGCCAGCAGTCGAACACGCAGAGAGCAGAGGGCTGATGGGAGGAAGAGGAGGGAAGGCGATACAAATGAAATACAGCCCTGAGAGGAAGATCTCCACTGGCGGCGGCTCAATTAATTCTCCCTGCTCTGGTAAGGAGACGCATGACGCTGTCATTTAGAGTTTAGAGTATAAGCGGGGGGATGTGTCCCTTTCATCCGTCACGGATACATTAGCGACTCTCGAGGTTCGATCCGACTTCATTATAGCGCCGCTCAGACTATAATGTTCCCGTGTCTGCTGAATCCTTCTTGGAGGTAACATTTAACCCAGAATTCATAGCAAATAAACACTAGTCCCTATTTTTGATCACACCGTTCAGTTGTCACTCATCCAATAGGGGGCACCATCCTTACGGAGGCAGTCCATTGTGGCACCTGTTGCTAAGGGTAACCACCCCAACGCCCTTCAGACTTCAGGCCGGTGTCTTCAACCTCACTGGTTATGAAAACCTTTGACAGATGAGTTAAGGCAGAGCTCCTCGCCAAAACCGAACGCCTCCTGGACCCTCTTCAGTTTGTCTATACCCCTGTTCCCTGACCTACAGAGGGAGGTCAGTGGGAGGTCAGTGTCTCCTCTGTCCATGACCTAATTCGCCGCCGCTGGATTTGGGCAAGGGCCCGACAAGTGCTGATCCGAAGTTATGCTCGCTACAAAAGAACAGCAGATCGGCGCAGAATCCCCGCGTCCATCTACCCCCCAGGAAAGAGGGTCTGGCTCTCCACACAGAATCTTCCACTCACCCCTCATGGCTACTGTCATGTTTTATCATTAGTTGTTTAGTTTTCACATTGTTTCCTGTTGTTGGTCCCTCTCCCTCTACCCCCCCGTTCCTCCTGTTGCTCCTCCTCTCTGTGATCGTCCTGTCCGATCGTCAACACCTGCGTCTGGATAACCCCTCCCTCCTAGTGTATTTAATCTGAGATCGTTTCTCCACCTGTGCCAGATAGTGTTGTCCCCTCGTGTCAACCTTTCCACCGTTATTCCTTGTGTTCCCAGTGATTCATGCTTCTAACCTCTGCTCGTGTATCGAACCTTGGATTTTCCCGCCTCCTTGGTTTCTGTTCGCCTGTCTTTACTTAGTAAAGGAACTTATTCACCAAATGTTTTGGGAGTCGTGCTTTTGGATCCTAACTGTGGCGCCGGTCTGACACCCCCAGTGAGGCGATGTCAAAGGTCAGGCAGGGGATCTTTTCCCAAAGTATAAATATCTGGGCGCAGTGATTGACAACCAGCTGAAATTGGATTCTAAACACAGAAATGTTAAAAAGGGACAGAAGCTTTTTTGTTTTTGCTTGTGGAAACTTAATCAAATCCAGATTCAATAAAACTCAAAGTTTTATTGAATCTGTTTTTATCCATTTCTGTCATCTGCTTGTCGGGACAACTTCTGCACCGAAGACAAAAATGTCCTTTAAAAGACAAGCAGGTACAATTGTAGTTGTCCAGTTCAGCAGCCTGGACCAGATAGCCTCGTCTCTTCAGGGACGATCCTCCCATCCTATCAACTCACAGTACAAGCTGCTGTTGTTTTTCCTGATTAATGATGTACCAGCTGCTGTCGGTGGTGATTAATCCGCCGTCTGTTGTTAATTCTGCTCACGGAATGATGATGATGATGATGACGATCTCAATTTTATTTCTTTTTTTTAATCCTTTTTTGTTTGTTCCAGCATGTTCAGGTTACGGTTGGACGATTATATTTGTATATATGTATGTTATAAGATGGGTACTGTGTTTTTCATTAAGTACTGGATTCTGCAGATTGTTCCGTAGGAGTATTTCTTCATCTGGGGTTTTAAACCTTTGCTGCAGAAACAAAATGGCCATTTGGGACAAGTAATAAATTAATTGAGCCTGTATTTAACAGTCTTTACAGAAATGCAACAGATGTCTAATGCCGTCGCCTGTTTGTCGACGTACTAAAAGTCTTACTTAGACGACTTGTTAGATTTCGGGAAAGTTTTAACGCTGCACTGATCCATGACTCATCATCCATCATCGATGCTCCAACGAACGACGCAAATATTCTAGCATGGCGCGATTACTGACGAACTCAACGAAAAGGAGGTTTTCTGTGGGGTACCACAGGGATCGATTTTAAGACCTATACTTTTTGATCCATACTGAGAGACTGCATCTATTTTCCCAGCTATGCTGATGACACCCAGCTGTACTTTTATTAGTTTATGAGGCACTTCATGGTATTTCACCAGACAATCTTAGAGACACGATTACGGTTTAGGAACCGGGATGACTTATTTTCTTTACGATGTCCCACCAACCAGAACAAACACTTGAATTGACGCTGATCTCAGCCCCTCCCAGAGGATCTGAGGATCGTCTGGGAGGGGATCCTCAGATCCCCGAAATATATATATATGCTATACAACAACCCCTAGGCCAAAATACTTACTAATCAGACATTATCTTCTGACTTTGCCGGGGAACCAGAAAGGGCTGGACGTAAAGTCCCCTGTTGTTTGCAGGGGCCCTGGAACCTCTCGCAGAAAGCATTCCTACACATCAAGAGATACATGGATATAACATACATATATAAGTACACAGTTAATAAGATAACTCTTTATGCAGACGACATTCTTCTTTTCATATCTCAACCACAACTGCTCACTGTCGTCGCAGTTGTTTTGTCTCCTGTCCCACTAAACAAATCAATTCATCCCAATAATCCAAACAATCATGACACCATTCCTATTTGGATACAAATTAAGACACAATTGAAGCTCGGGGAAACGTTATTCCTGCTACCCTTTATGGGAAATCCCTCATTCCCTCCTTCTAAACTAGGTTTTAATTTTCTTGCATTGAGGGAAATGGGAACTAAGAGTGTTAGTGACGTATGACAGGAAGGGTAACTTACATCCTTTCAACAACTCCAATAAAAATATTCTCTCCCACAGCGTGACTTCTTTCAATACCCCCCTGTGAGGGGTGATGTAAGAACTCCTCTTCCCGACTGTGAGAGTGCAGGACTGGACATAATGGATAACTGTCTATAACAAACTGCTTGGTCTAAAAAGATCATTTCTTGTCTGTTCAACTCACTGCAGAGTCTAGCCCCAACCGTGATCGACACCATTAAGGCATTATGGGAAACAGAATTAGGTAAAAAGTTACCAGAGGATATCTGGGGTAAGAGCCTGGAATATATAACAGGTATTATAATAGTAGTATAATAAGGTATTGTATTGATTACACTATTCAAAGACAAAATCTGTGTTTGGTTCACTGTGTTGGGCCGGTACTGTCTCTCTCTCTGCTACAGTGGGCGAGAAGTTCCCTCACTGGCAGTGTTCATTGTTTGCAAACTGTTTGTTTGAAATAAAAAAGAAAGATAGAGCACATCTGAATGCCATGTATAATAACCCAAAAAGACATTTAAAATAGGAAAAAAGTCTATTTGCTTTGAAATAAACTCCAAAACGTCTTCATTTGAAAGTAAACAGTCACTGAAGCGCCGCGAAACACGATTATTATCAGATCCCTTCAAATGTAGGGTCACAGTAACTGGGCACCGTAAGATAGAAATATTGTTTTATATAAAATGGACTTTACAGATGGGAGGATTCTGTTATCTACAAGGAAATAATCTATTTGTGTGAAAGTGTGATGGACGCTTGAGAAAGAACGTCCTTTCCTTTCCAGAGGGATTGAAAAGACGCCAGGGATCAGATATGGCAAATGCTCCTTAAAGGACTGGATCGCCTTCGCGGACCGCCAAGCCAACAATTGACCCTCTTAATATCAGGAAATGTGAAGATAGATCTGGTAGAATGGAAAACAAACTTATACAAAAGCCATAATCGTTCCAGTTTGGGCCGGATATAATGACAAGAAGCACCGGAGTGTTCTGAGGTTTACCAATGACGACTTAGTACCTCCCATTTTGGATCTGCAGTCACATTTGAACACACAAAGGGAACTGCTAGGTGAAATATCATAGCCACTCATCTAGATTTACACCCAAACGAAGACCTTTAACTACTTTAATCTTGTCTGATCAGAAACTCTAAGATAAGTTTTCTTGTCAATAAATGATCTCTGCATCCATAAAAAGTGAGTTTTCATCATTAGTGTCCGTCTAATGATGGACATTTGGTTGTTTTGTTAAAGAAAACCCAACTATAAGTGTAGGTTCTATGTTTTCCAGTGTAACTGACTGGAATGGTGCAGGGAATCATTCAATTATGTCACTTTCACATCACGAGCAGAGAATCGCGTCTTTCATCCCGGTGACCCGATGTGAGTTTAAGTATAGGTACATTTATAGTATTTATAAATAACTACTTGATTTTCATCCTGATGTAATTGTCATTTATTTAAAAGAATTTCTACCTTTGTTTCATCTTTATGTTTACTCTATCAACATATTTACCATCTATTTACGAGAAATGTAATTTGTGTCATTTTTTAAATATATTAGTGGCATTATTATTATTATTATTATTATTATTATTATTATTATTATTATTATTATTATCTGATCTTCACATTTTATTGTCATTACTTGTCTTAACTTTATCGTATTTTTTTTTTATCTCAACTTCTTCTTTTAAATGTTTCTTTTCTCCTCTGACAAAGTCAGGGTCAGGGTTAAGGTCTTCTTCTTCTGGGCGCTTGTTGGCGGTCAGCCCCCAACTCACCGAAGCATTATCTCCACCTTATGAAAGGGAGAGTGGATCTTCTGCCCACGTGTGAAAGCGTTTCTTGATTAGTTGAGTCGATGCATGTAAACACCGGGTCGGTAAAGGTCAAAGGTCACGTAAACAGGCCAACGACATTGCACTTTGGAAAGGTTTAATTTGTAAAGGAGAAAAGTGTCGCATGTAAACCCACCTACTGATGAAACTTCAGCCCTTAGAGGCGTCACGGCGCTGCTGTCCTGTGGGGTGACCAAGGTGGTGCGTTCGGGTGCGTGGCAGTAAAAGTGATCCAAGCTCTGAAACTCTTCAACCCACCAGGCCTTTATAGATGACAGAAGTCTTCCTCTCTTTCTCCACGTTCTGGTCTCTTCTGACTCTGGGAGACGGGACAACGTGACTCCAGCCGGCCTACTTTCTGGTCCTGCAGAGGCACAATTGTCCCTCTGCAGGGAAAAATGGAGGCTAATCATCTGGAGAGGAACCGATGGAGCTAAAGTGAATGAACTCTAATTAGAACTCCATTAAGGCGAACTGTAGAAATCCATTAACCTTTAATGCCACGGTTCAGCGCCTCTCTGGAGGTTTGGGAGGAACATCACTCGTGAGTTCAAGGTACTTCTGCAGAGCGATGTCTTATTTTCATTGTTATGTGGAACAGAATCGTTCCGACTCAGCAGTAAACAGCATCAGCGCCTGCATGAGTCACGGTGCCTTCGGGACAATCAGCGGCAAGCGGCGCCATCTTTTGAAAACGCTGCCTTGAGATGACATCATCGGCCTCGGGCCAGTCGCTGACGTGCTTTAAATGAAAAGGCGAAAGTTGAAATGAAACCTCTGGCGACGTGTTCGAAGTAAATTGGGGCGCGTTAATGAGAACGCAGGTCAGAATAAACAGAGGAACAGAAAGCAAAACAGAGTTTGATCGAACACAGAATTAACTCATGCTGTTTAAACGATTCATTACGCCAACTGACCTCCCGTCAACATCGACGGCAATCAGGAAGCAAGTGAAGATTTGGTCCTGAAGTTGGAAGCAGTAAGGATAGACGAGGACCCAAGAGATCCGGACAAGGTCTGAACATCCGCTCAATTTGGGTCGAGTATCCCCAGAACTGCAGGTCCTGCTGGGTTTTCCTGGTTTGCAGAGTTTAGTAGCTACCAAAAGTGGACTAAGGAAAGGCAACCAGCTACAGGATCCACAAAACCAATGCTCACGGAGTGGAGGACAGCCAGCACCACCCGATCCCACGGAAGAGCCAAACTACTGAAAATGTGAATCTGATAGAAAGGCACCAAATGCTGAGGTGTTCTGGTTCTGAAGCAGCAGAGAACCTCTACAACATTCCTCTGCCACCTCCATGTTTGGTCCCAGAGCTCTGATGTTCCTCTAGTGGAATGATGTGTTTGGTTTACACCTGATTGAACGGGACCCCCGTCTTCAGTCGGCTCAACTTTCCACTCTTAAGTCCAGAGAAGATTCTCCCAGAATCTCTGAGGGGCCATCAGTACCTCCAACTGGTGTGTGCGGGCCCCCTAACTTTTGGGTTGTGTTGTCATGAGACTTCATCAACATCATGAAGGCAACAAAATAAACTTTTGACTTTTAACCAATGAGCAGAGGTTTAAAGTACAGGGCCAAGTTTTAAAAACTAGGTTCTAAAACACAGTAAAAGAACCAAACAGAACTCTTAAGGTGAAGCTGGTTACTGTAAATTTACAGCAGAGATTTTTACAGTGTAGCTGAGGGACGGAGCGGCAGCTTTATGAAACTGACGCTTCACTTATTGCAGCTGTCGTAATTGGCAAAAGAAACACACACACACACTCACACGACAACACACTCCCACGCACACACACTCACACGCACAAACACGCACACGCACTCAGAGCGGTGTGTCAGAGCCGGCGGGTGTTTTTTATCGGCGGTGTCATCAGGGTCAGCAAGCGAATCACCTGAAGGCTTAATGGTTGACTCCAGCGGACTGTCTGACCTTTACACTCACACACAGACACACACACACACACACACACACACACACACACACACACTGTTAATAATTAGCACATGACAAGCGTTGACTTTCATTATACATGATGACACTGATGCACCACAGAGATAATTAAAGGAGATTGTATGAAAGGTTTGTATGGTGTAAGTGAGTGTGTGTTTTTGTGAGTGTACGTGTGTGTATGTTTCTGTGTGTTTGTGTGTAGGTATATGTGTGTGTGTGTGTGTGTGTGTATGTTTGTGTGTTTGTGTTTATGTGAGGGTGTGTGTTTTTCCGTGTTTTTGTGTGTTTATTTGTGTATGTGTGTGCGTGTCTGTATGTGTGATTGCGTGTGTACTTGTGTGTGTGTGTTTGTGTGTAGGTATATGTGTGTGTGTAGGTATATGTGTGTGTGTATGTTTGTGTATGTGTGTTTGTGTGAGTGTGTATGTGTTTTTACGTGTTTTTGTGTGTTTCTGTGTGTTTGTTTGTGTATGTGTGTGTACTTGTTTGTGTGTGTGTTTGTGTGTGTACTTGTTTGTGTGTGTGTTTGTGTGTGCGTATATGTGTGTGTGTGTCTGTAGCATGCATTCACAAATGCACATGTAAGCAGTCTCCTGGTCACGTACACCTCATGCTGCCTTCAGCTGCGTGACTTCGCTGTTAGCACCTGTGTTTTCTCAGAAGCCTGAGTGATCGTCATCCTCCGACGCCGACAGCTGCACTATCAGGGGATAACATCCCCGGACATCACGGCTCTCGCCATCACAGAGGCACCACAACTCCCGGTTCTCCTTCTTAAATGCTTCATAATCTGAGAGGAAAAATGCAGGAGGCAAAGGGTTCTGGTTGACTGCGGTCCTTGCCCGGTGGTTGCCTGCACCACCATCCAGCCTTCTGTCCCATCAACAGTTCCATCCGACTGCAGATGAGCAAAGGCAGAAAATAACGGGTCAGACACAAACCGTTGGATGACTTATTGTTTTTTTCTGATATCCGAGTCAAACGTCCGACTGGATTTGTGAGATGGAACCTTATGATTCTATAAGCAGAGAGAAAGAACTCAGTTAACATCCACCAAGCCACAACTGAACCCGAGGTAGACATTAGTGCGAACCCACTTCTGGGTGGATTCTCATGCAAATCCGTCCAATTAGTTTTCCCATAATCTTTCTAACAAACAAACCAATGAGGGTAAAACCTCAACCTCCTCGGCAGAAGTAAACGTGCTATAAATGTTACTTACGAATCACCTGAAATAACAGAAGACTCCCTCAGAGCTCCTCTTCCTCACACAGGATGCGGCTGTGATGCGGTTAGGGTTTGATGAGAAGTGAGATGCATCACCTCATCCTGTCTCATTATGATTAAATATAGACTCTGAGGGGTCGGTGTTTGTGTGTGTGGTCTTCCTGTTTCCTCTGCATCCATCCATCACTGTGGCAGAAGCGGACAAACCAATCTCTTCGCTGTCTCCTCTCATTCCATCACACCCGTCCAACCAGGAGCTTCATCGGCCGACACACAGGACGAATCAGGGAGATGGACTCGCTCGGGTTTGCTGCGGTCCTCTGAGGCCCGTGGAGGAGGATTTACTCAAACGGATGTGATTGATTATGTTTTGAAATGCTGGTCGGTCTCATCAAAACAACCGCAAACAAGTTTCTGTTTCACATTTTTATACCTGTGTGGTTTCGTGTGACACCTTCTCAAACCAGAGTTTGAGGAAGTTATTCGATCACAAGTCTTTGTTTTGTCGAGAAAACCTGCAAAGGGATTCTGAGGAATGTTGGGATGGATCTTTCCAGCAGGAAGGCTTTCATTTTTTACATGCCAGCAGTATTATTTTTTCATGTTTTCAAAATGTGCATTTCAAGGCTCCCAAACCTCCACTCCTTTGAACGGATAGTCCAAAGTGAAATAAATTGTCGCATTTCTCTACTCTCTCTAGCCGAACCGTCAGAAAATAGAATGATCTCGCTGTTTGGAGAAAGAGTTTTTTTTCAAATCAGGCCTGAGAGAAGTGACAACATCAATCATCTCTTCACGGCCATCTGTCATCATCCATATCAACCGGTGGAAACCATGTCGCTGGCTCTAAAGGTGGACCCCGTGAGTTTTAATGTTTGAGCTGGACAGAGCGGCGGCCTCGTATCCAGATCTACAAGCAGCTGTCGTGTCTTGGGTAGAAGATGTGTTCAAACTATACAAAAGTGCATTTTCACTGCTTTCACTGGCGTTCAGTCCACTGAGTGTGTTCTGAGTCCAGAGTTCATCTCAGTGTAACCGTATAACCAATGCCTGCAATAATCAGCCATGCCAACGACTGACTGCATTGCTGCTTTGGTATGCGCTGGCGGGACAGCAGGGAGCAACTTGATCCTTTCTAGGGACGGCAAGCAGCAACCAGTTTGCAAAAAGTGCCCCTTATAGTTCACTCCCGGCTGACAGACCTGCGGCTTGGCCAGCGACGCTCTGTGACCTTTCTCTGCCAGGCATGTCAACAGAAGGTTAGAGTCGCTTTTGCAGGATTCCTCAGAGGTTGATGCCAACAGGAGGTCGTCAACGCACTGAAGCAACGTACCGCCACTCCAGAACCCCAGTCCATCGGTGTCTCTCTTTACCGCAGAGGCATAAATGCCAAAGAACCCTTTGGAGCTGTTGTGGATGTACGGTGAGTAACTTCTCTGTGCTGGGCTGAGGATGTTTACTCAGCTGCTTGCTCCTCTATGTGGCCTTGATACTTTGTTTTTAAGGCTTCTACTCTGGAGCTTTGGGGCCTTCAAGCGTTAGCGAGCGATGGTAGTAGATTGACGTGAACAGGTTCAGCTGCTCCTTCAATCCTGGAGCATAAGATTCGATTTGTCTCGTTTTCGTGGTCTTGCGTTTTTAACTTCTGCAGAATGATCAGCGAAGGTTCCGTGAATGATACCTGTTGGGTTTTTCTGGATGTAGGACTTTTGGGAGGACAATTTCAATCTAATCTCCGCCCATTTGGAGGCGCGTCCACAAATGAAACGACCCATTTTGAATTGCCCTTATGTATCAGCTCATTCATCATTTTGGTCTTCTTCGGGGCTAATGACCCGGCTAGCATTAGCTCATATCTAAATGATAACATATAATACTCTTGGCTGAAGATCCTGGCCGTTTTGAGGTTGAACTTTGTTTTTTGGTTTCTTTGAGGATTTGTTTAACTCTGCTGTGAAGGTGTTTTGGAGTTTTTGGTCTGTCAGACTCCCGTCGTTTGGTGGATTTTGAGTTGTGCGATCTAAAGCCAGAGTTGTGTAAAACTGGGACATTTCCGTACTTACAGATCAGAGGTGAAGGATGAAGATTAAAGCATGTGAAAGACCTGACGACGGTTGATTTTGCAAAGAGATATCTTCCAGAGAGATAATTCCCGGCAGTATCAATGGCGCAGACCAAAACCTCCTAGATTTAAAGCGACATGAGACTTTTGCACCAATCTGCTGGTGTTAAACTTCAACTGCTGAGAGAGAAAGAGATGCTGCATCTCTTACTGTAAAGTATTTAACACCATGTAGTGTTTTCCAATATACAGCAGACGCCTGACTTTCTTATACATCTTTACATTTATATTTAATTTTCTATTGTCTTTACTCAGATATTGTTATAGTTATATTATATTTTGTTGGTGTTATTTCCTAGTAGTCCCTGCCATGACATCATCATCTTTTTGAGTCTTATCGCATGATTGCAAAATCCACCTCAGCGGTACTCTGAGATGAACCGGACCCACCGCAGGAAACCAAACTGCAGCACGCACCGTCCAATGACCAGAATTTGATGTTTTGTTTCCTCTTTTTTGTGGCGGACAGCATTGAGGTTGATTTAGACTCAATGTGTCGGCATGCGGTAGGGGTCATTCCAGTTTCCTCCATCTAACGGTCGGATTCTGCAGAGACAACATCCACAAAAACACATCCAATATTAAAATTCTAATCCATCCACTCTTGAGGTCTTGTCGGCGAGTTTTTAGGGAACATGTCACTGAATGGAATCCAGGCTTGAAAGTTTGTTTGCGTATTGCAGCGACTGCTGTCAAATATTGATTGGATGATTCTGAGGCGGAATTCAGACGCGGAGAAGCCCGGGGAGGAAAGTGCTGCATTATCCATGATATTCTGAAACAAGCTCGGATCGGTCAGGGTCCACTCTGATCGCCAAGGACGCACTGGGAGCTGCGGTGGCGAGTAAATGTCATTCTACAAAGTTTCTTGTAATCAGGGCACAGCGACCTCACAGCGGGGTGACGAGGACACCAGCTGTGGCGCCGGTCAAATTAAAGACGACCAAAGACCAGCTTGATTAAAATATCCATGCTGGGGGTCAGGGAGGGTGGGCTCCACTCGGCTGCCGCAGTGGATTCACATTATTAGCCATCAGCACCTTTTATAGGGGTCACTGGACAAAAAGTTTGTTTTGGACACAAAAACCATAATAAAAAAAATCAGATTTTTATAATTTGCTCATTACAGATTTAACTAAAAAAGTGAGAATCTAGGAAGCACTTCTCCCTTAACTCTCCACTTCCTGTCAGTTACCAATGTAAAAAACAAAAACAAACAGAAGAGAGATTTGAGACGGACAGAAGGACAGTAAGTCAGAGGAGTGGCACAAATTTGGATCTCTGAAAAAGCAAGAAGGGTTTAGTTCTCGAGGAAGGAAACCCAGTTTCTAAGAATTGTGGAAGAAACACCTCCATCCTGGTGAACATCATCCCACTGAGAAGATCCCAGTCTGTGGCCCATTCAGGACTTTGATCCCCAACAAGACATTCAGACGAATGGGGGCGATAAAACCATATATTAACTAATATAACCAATATACCACTTATAAACTTCAGAGGCACAGAGACTCCACAGAAAGAAAGCAACAGAAATACTACAGAGATATTGTAAGTGAAACTACAGAGAAACAGAAATCTCACAAAAACAAACTATTGAGAACTCTAAAATATTGAGAAAAAAAGTGCTAGAATTTGGAACCACAGAGAAACTGAAACTACAGAGAAACGGAAACTATGGAGGGACTGAAACTATAGAGACATTGAGACTACAGGGAGACTGAAACTACAGAGAAACGGAAACTATGGAGGGACTGAAACTATAGAGACATTGAGACTACAGCGGGACTGAAACTGCAGAGAGAATGAAACTACAGAAAAACTGAAACTACAGAGACACTGATACTATTTCATTCCAGGTTCAACTTATTTTTCTACTGAAGCATCAGCTTCAACCTTGAGACTTAGAACAAGGCTGAGACTCTGATTTCCCAGCATGCCTTCTGCTGCGGCCAGAGAATTCTGAATCTCTCAAAGCACTGGGTCACCTGCAAACTCTACTCCCCTCAGAATAAACTCAACAATGGCAGTGACGTTGTCTCCACAACGACCCTCATCTTTTTAATCAACAAACAAACAATCAAAAGCATCTTCATCTATCTCCGAGTTTAAAAGGCCGTTTTCTCAAGGTCCAAGGTCCATCTATTGTCATTCAAAGAGAAACTCTTCACATGAGCGCAACAAAATTTAGAATCAGCAGCGTAATAGGGTTACGCTGAAAAGTGCAGTTATAGAAATAAAGGACAAAGGCTTAAATAATAATCTAAAATCCCAATAAAACCTCCTATCTAAGGTTAAATAAAAGAACACGTAGATAGAAGAACGCAGTCTGGTTAAATCTGCAGCATATTTGTAGCAGCGGCACACAGTTGACTGAGGTAGTGAGGTAGAGGAGCAGAGGGTTCCGTTAGTGAGGTCAGGCTTCTCTGCAGCCTCCTGCCTGAGGGGAGGCGGGCATACTTCGGGATCTTTTGAGCAGATCTGACCATCCTAACTCCACGCCTTCCAGAGCAATTTGAAAACCACGCTGTGATGAAGGGCGAGAGAACGCTCTCCACCACAAACCTGAGAGGATGTCAGGTCTCAGACACTGAGGCCAGAATGCTACAGCTGCCTCAAGAACTAAAGGCGTTGGTGGGCTCTCTGTATGATGCTGACCGTGTCGTAGGTCCAGGTGAGGTCAACAGAGATGTGCACCGCCGATACTGTATATAAGGGAGGGGGGGTGTAGCTGCCCCTCCTGAAATCCACAATCACCTTCTTGTGGACCATAAACAGCCGTTCGAAGCCTGAAACATGATTATCGGGTGAGGGGCCACCAGACGATAATAACTCATGTCTGACAACGCTGAGTCATGGTCTTGAGACATGTCGGCACCAAAGCTTGAGAGAGGGAGGCGTTAGAAATGTCCTTATTGCCCTTCCACTTGCTCTGGAGGTCATTGGTGGAGAAATGACCTTGTATTTTAAGAGCATTGTTGGCTTTCCTCCTGACTGCTCTTGGTGCCGGTGCGTCTCCCCGCCTGAATGCTAAGTCGCCTGCCTTCAAAAGAAACCAAGCCGAAGCCAAAATAAGAGTCCAGTTTCTTTGGATTCAACCCACATGGATTCCTCCGGGTCCAACTTACCACTCTCTGTTAGTGCTTATCTGAAGATCTGCCAGTTGGTGGGTCCATTCCATCCTGGAACAGGGAGGCAGCATCACCGCCCACACAGTTAAAGTTATTTGTGTGGGCGTGGTGACTTTAAGAACAGGACGGTGAGCAGGAACCGGCATAATGGAGATATGTTCTGAGAAACTCAGGTGGGGGCGGGGCCCCGCTCTCATGCACTCTGTTTGTATCCACATGGTGGAGCGTGTTGTTTCCTCTGGTTGCTATGGAGACGTGCTGATAAAACCGTGACAGAGTGTCCGTTCCGTGTCTCATTACCGTCTTCATATCAGGAACGTCCATTTCCTGAAAGGACTCAACCTCTTCATGTACATTACAACATTCCCGCGACATCATAGATCGCTCTGGACGACAGCGTGATGTCTTTTCGTCCGTGGCTGAAAGAAAGGTTTGTTTTGAGGCTGATGTTCCAAATTTTCTACCTTAGGTTTTGCTTCCCAGAAAATCCCAAATGTGGATGAAGCCTGGAGTTTGTTTTTTTTTAAACTACCGAAGGAGCAAATCTTTCCGCATCAGCGTTCAATGCGGCAGCTTTTCTTTGCCCACTCTGTTAATAGGATTTCATGCCGTCTGATTTTGGAGGTGGAGAGGAAGGCTCTGCAGAACCTTCAGCAGTTCTTCAGACATTTGGTCTAGCAGTTGACACCTTCTACACCGGTCACCAAATCAGGTTTTTTATTTCCTCCTTCTGAGCTGCTCCTCCTGCTCCTCCAAAGCATGTCTGCCGTTTAACAGCCTCTGGCGAGCGTGGGGGCGGCCGCGTCTGCCTCAGCTGTGAGGCGTGCTGACGAAACGCTAGACTTGCGCGCTGCTGAGCTGTTTTTCCCTCACCCTTCTGATGACAGCATGAGAAGCTCTGACGTTCAGTTCTACATCGTCCTCGAAGCCCATGACCCGTTCGCATGTGTTGGTGCATCAGGTGGTCCAACACACGGCGGCTGTGACTGAGGGAACACCCAGACTCCTTCCATTTGCAATATCTGCATACACTTGAACACCAGGTATTTTGTGTGTTGTTTTCTTCAGGATGCAAAGAAATGGTGGAGATGAGTTTGAGGAAAGCCGATAATCTTCATCTTATCTTCCGTTTACATCTTCTTTGGTCCGTTCCCTATTCAGGGTCGCCACAGCAGACCAACTGTTTCCATCTTCCTCTGTCCTCTGCGTCTCACTCTGTCACATCAACCAATTTCCTGTCCTCTCTAACCACATCCAGAACTGTCGCATTTTCTCCTGCGTGGTAACTTCATCTCCAGAATCCCCTCAGTAATAGATCCTCTATCCCTCCTAGTCCAAAGCATCTCAATCTGGCCCCTCATACTTTGTCAGCCAGAGAAGTCTAACCTGGGCCGTCCCTCTGATGCTCTCTTTTCTAATCCCGTCCTCTCTCCCAGAGAACATCTGGACATCTTCAACCCTGCCGTTGGTCAATACCACCGTCTCTAAACCATCCTGCAGAGGTGATCTCACTTCCTTCTTGTTAACCTTCCCAATAGTTGCAAAATGTAAATATATAATTGTTCCAGGAATGCAGCTAACATTAGCATATTGGCAGCAGGCACTAAAGCGTATCTGTAGAAGCCAGATCTATAGTTAGCACATCTTCAGCAGCTTCAGCTAACATTAGGATGTCTTGCACTTGCTAACAAGTGCAAGTCTAGAACCAGCATTTTAGCTAACATAAGCATATCTCCAGACAGTGCTAAAGCTAACTTTAGCATATCGCTTCTAGCACTTATGCTAATATTAGTATGCCCACTGCCTGCAGCTAATATTCGCATTCCCACAGCCAGCAATCCAGTTAACATTAGCAAGTCTAAAGCCAGCATCACTGTTAACATTAGCATGTCAGCAGCCAGCATTGTTGTTAACATTAGCATGTCTACAGCCAGCATCACTGTTAACATTAGCATGTCTGCAGCCAGCATTGTTGTTAACATTAGCATATCTACAGCCAGCATAACTGTTAACGTTAGCATGTCTGCAGCCAGAATTGTTGTTAACATTAGCATGTCTGCTGTCTGCACTAATGCTAACATTAGTGTGTCCACAGCCTTTGGTTAACATTATCCTTCCTAAAGCCAGCAATCCAGCTAACATTAGCATGTGTTTAGCCAGCACTAGAGCTAGTGTTTGCACATTTGGAACCAGAGCTGAAGCGTGCTGAGATCTCTACGTGATTCTTAGACTTACAAACCAGGAAAATGCAGAAAATTTAGGTTTTTCTGATTTTTAAGCTCAACCTGGTCGGCTGAGAGTCGACCAGCGGCACTAGTGTTAGTAAACCGGTTTAACCCGACATGCTTTTTTAGGCCTAAAGCGATCCACGCGAGGACCTTGGTGCCAACACAGGAACCCAGATGGCTCGTTAGGATCCAGCCACTGGCAACAAAAAGAATGTGACTAACGTGACAGGCGGCCAGTGTGTCGAAGTGATTTCAAGATAAGGATTTACACTCGTCTCTGAAAACTTGGCTTCTCTCAGCAGCTAACACATCTGACAAACTGACAACAGAGGGAGAGAAAGCCTCAGAGCTTCAAGTCCTCATACAATAATTAGCCGCTGTCCCTCCCCCCATGTCATTCCAGGGTCCTGGTGCTGTCACTCAAACCGGCGCCCCTCCAGAACAAACTGCTGGGATAACTAACCCGCCTCCGAGGCCGGTCAATCAGCCGGTAACGTTAAACCTTCTCCCCCTCAGTGGAAACAGTCTCAAGACGAAAAGATCATATTCTCGCTGTCGCTACATCAAAGCTGAATTATTTCCTGATTCATGTTATCTGTAAAAAAAAAAAGTGTTGAAAAGAAATTTAAAGAAATGAAGACAAGCCCCGCTTCTGGGAAATGTATCTCATTTTTTGTCTCAGAAGGGATGCACACATCTGAGGGAAACTGTAAGTCTTTTTGGTTTATTGTATTGTTCGTGTTTTAGGGGAAGTTCAGTTGTATATTTCTGACACTAATAAAATAATAAGAAATTGTCAGGCCATAATCTCACAAGTCCGATTTAGACCATAGGGGGAACTTTTTATGAAAATTATTTTCAGATTTCATGTCTAAATAGTCCTTAGTGCGAGGAAGAACTTAGTTGATTTTGGGAAAGGTTTGTTGTACAGTTCCAAAACTAGGGGGAGCTTTGATTTCTGAAATTCTGTGCTTATGATGAAGTCCAGGAGATCTATCTTGTGTGCATGTGTTTTACTCAAGTAGTTCAAACTTTACTCACTAGAGAGCTTTGTAGTCCAAATTTGGTGCATGTGGATGAAATGAACAGATCTATCTTTTATATGTCGATGCTTCCTCAAATAGTTCATATTTTACTCAAAAGAGCGAGCGTTTTAGGAAAATCGGACATAACTTCCTCATCGATGGTGGGACTTTGGTGCATCTGAATTGACTGGAGGAGATTTATCTTAAATGCACTGTGTTTTACTTAAGTAGTTCATATTTTACTAACTAAATGGACCTTAAAAAAAACAATAACAAGGACATAACTTTATATTCAATTTGAGGAGTTCAATCAGGGGGATTGCTTGCACAACGCAGGGAATTGGGGACCTTCCGGGGATAAACCCTTGCTGTAGGGGACGGCAGCATAGGTCTAGTTTTGACGTTGTGATGACATAATTCATTTTTAGACCACTGGTGAAGGTCTATGACCATGGAGGAAGACCACTGATGAAGGTCTCTGATGATGGAGTGAATCTGGGATTCCCAGACAATAAATCACCTGTTTGATCCGGACTCAGGTCTCAGCAGATATTCCACAGAAACCATTGATGCTCTGCATCAGAAATGTGAAACATTATGCAACTTCTATTAAAATTCATGCTTTTGGGTTCTCAGAAGAGAATGTTTCCTGGCTCCCGTGGGTGCTCAGCTCTTCAGTGAGATCTGATTCAACAGACTGAAAGCTTTTCTCTTATACCGGCATCAAACGCATTCTTCTATGTGTTCTTATAAAAGAGGGCGACAAACTTTATCTGGCAGGATATACAATATTACCTTAGAATGGAGCTGCTTTGAAAGCATGTAAAATTATTGTTGGCCTCCAGCGAGAAGAAAAACCCCACGACAAATATCCCAGAGGCACTAGAGCCACGATTGATTCAGAGGGAGGGAGATGGGAAGGATGTGCAGCAGGTTGAGGCGATGAAGGAGAGAGATTGTAATGTACTAACAAATGTGGAGAGAGTGAGGGTTAGATAGATGGAGTTATTTAGAGAACTAACGAATGAAGAAATGAGAAGGTAGAAGGGTGGAGGTGGGAGTGTTGTACATTAAGAAGTTCAAAGGATCAGTAAGGATGAAGTTAAAGCAGTTTTTAAAAGGTTGAAGACTGGAAAGGCAATTGGTCCTGTTGAGATATCAGTGGAGGTTTGGAGGTGTCTAGGAGAGTCCTGATGGAGAAGTACAGCGAAGACCAGAAAGAATCTGTGCAGTAGGAGTCACGGATGGGTGGAGGATGGATGTATGTGGGACTGCACAAAGGATCAGCTCTTAGCCCCTTGTTGTTTGCTACGTTGATGGACAGGCTGACGAAGGTGCAGGAGTTTAAATACTTTGGGTCAACTGTTAAGAGCAATGGGGGGTGTGACAGAAGCAGATTCAGAGGACAGTGGAAGATGGAAACAGATGATCTGCTTTGGCGGCCCCGAAAAGGAACTGCCGAAAGAAGAGGAACACCAACCAACACACCAGGTCTCTGTCCAGATATCCTTCTAGGTTCTTCTTCTATTGGTGTGTCGGAGGTTCTGAAGAGCTTTGCTCCTTTACTCTTCTCTGGACTGTAGATCCCGATGCTTCAAGAAAACTAGGAAGATTTCCTCCATCAATTACTACATACTGATGTGTGTGTGTGTGTGTGTGTGTCCCCCCCCCCCTCCCTTGATCAGTTCTAAGAACTTCCCCCTTTGGGCCTCTGGTGGAGGGAACAATGTTCCCAAATAAACTGTGTTCGTCATGCAGCACGACTCGTTCTGGATGCACCGCATGATGCGGCACCTGAGGGGTTTAAACAAGGTTTATTAACATATAATTTAGAGGAGCGGAGAGAAAAACAAGAGAAAAAACACCAGAGAGGATTTCTTTTTATTATAAACCACTGTTATTTGCTTTTCCAACAACAACATCCATTTCCAGAACCAATCTAGTTTGTAGAGACTGAGGTTCTCTCTCTCTCTCTCTCTCTGAGTGGTAGTGGCGAGCGAGTGAGCTGGGATCTAGTTGCACCGTGAGTGAGTGAGCTTCAAACTCTTTTTTCGTGTATGTGGTGTTTTTTCTTTGGATTTGTAGGTTTAGTGGTTGTTAAAGTGGTTTAGTAGGAGACTAGGGGCTATTGGTGGAGGTTAGAGGATGTTGGTGGAGGTTAGGGGATGTTGGTGGAGGTTAGGGGATGTTGGTGGAGGTTAGGGGATGTTGGTGGAGGTTAGGGGCTGTTGGTGGAGGTTAGGGGATGTTGGTGGAGGTTAGGGGATGTTGGTGGAGGTTAGGGGCTGTTGGTGGAGGTTAGGGGCTGTTGGTGGAGGTTAGAGGATGTTGGAGGAGGTTAGGGGATGTTCGTGGAGGTTAGGGGCTATTGGTGGAGGTTAGGGGCTGTTGGAGGAGGTTAGGGGATGTTCGTGGAGGTTAGGGGCTGTTGGTGGAGGTTAGGGGCTGTTGGAGGAGGTTAGGGGATGTTCGTGGAGGTTAGGGGCTATTGGTGGAGGTTAGGGGATGTTCGTGGAGGTTAGGGGATGTTGGAGGAGGTTAGGGGCTGTTGGTGGAGGTTAGCGGCTGTTGGAGGAGGTTAGGGGATGTTGGTGGAGGTTAGAGGATGTTGGAGGAGGTCAGAGGGACATCATAGATCAGAGGTTTGTCTGTCCCAGTCAGAGGGACGTGGCTGTGATAATACGAAGGACAAAGTGTTGGACAGTGGTTGTCCATGTCTAGGATTAAAAGGTTTCCCCAAGACACAAAAGGTTCCAGCATGGTGAAGGTGGAGAATTTATTTCCCGATCTGCGATTACTCTTAGATTACTCTTGAATCAGATTAGATTTATTTTCAAAGTTGTACCAAAAAGTTGTTCCGACCGGTCTCTGTGTTTTTATTAAAAATGTCAAACAGTACATATTTGCACATTGGTGGGTTTTAAAAACGCTTGCAGGTTTTTTTGGAATCATTTTAGCAGGTTCTCCAGAGACTCGTCTCGGTCCGTCAGAGATCTGGAGAGAGACGCCGAGGATCTGCAGTCGTTAGCAGACTCAGGAGAAACAGGACAAAAACAAAAAGTCAGCATCGACTGAGCTGCAGGGTGGGTCCGCCAGGGGGCGCTGTGGTACACAGCAAGTTTCAGAATGAAGCTCTGATGGATGCTTCTTCTTCTTCTTCATCTTCTTTGGCCCTGAGAGGAAGAACGGACAGACGAGGGTGATCCGCTCTCTGTGTTCTGACAGTGGGGGTGGATGATCCAGGATTCTGCAGACATCAGAAAACATGCTGCTGGTTTTTACAAAGAACTGTGTAAGTGCGAGAACACAGAAAGACCAGATGTTCTGAGCTCCTCGCCAACCGTGTCACCAGAAACCAGCACCGGGCCAGACAGGTGTGTTTTAAGGGAATCAAGAAGATATGGATTAAAAACTGGGGGAAAGGTTTTGGGAAAAAATGAAGGAAGAAAGAAAGTGTTTTAAAGAGAAATCATTATGTGGCGTCCCTGTTGTACTTTAGTCCGTGTGGAACCTCCAGACACACTACTGGAGAAAAATCAGTCCATAATTGTGAACTTTTTCTGGGATCGCCATTTGACCGGTGTTGGTGCTACTTTCTGTCTCCGGTTCCACACAGAGACCTCTAAGTGGATCTGTGGACCTGGTGTGGAGGCCGGGTACTCGGGCGGTCCTGGTTCAGTGTGGAACCACAAACTGAAGGACCGTCCTCGTTTTAATGTAGGCAGGGTTTTAAAGAAGTTCTAGGCTGCAAAGATCACCACAATAAGAGACGTGGTAAATGTGTGTGGATCAGAAATGGATAACCGTGAGTTTGAACTGTTTCCTTTGGACATTTTATGATCTGGTTCTAAAGACTTCGCTAGACTGTTTTTAGACGGAGAAAATTTAAGCCTTCTGAATTCACAGGGTAAAGAAATGTACTCAGCTCTTTTGAAAGTCCTGTGTAAGGAAAAGCTAAACAATCCTGCTGACACTCTCTGTAGGAAGCATCTGGGTCTGGGTCCAGATGTGAGGCCTGCATGGAGAGCAGGGTGAGCCGGAGACATGCAGTGTTGCTGTTAATGCTTTAATCTCCATTTTAAACCCAAACGCTGAAGAAAAATGTCCATTTTTCTGAGAGAGAGAAACTGTTTTCATTGTTTCCCAGTTCCGTTTTTTGACAGCTTTTGGTCTTCATTGCCTTTAGATGATATTGACCAAGTTTCTCGTTGATTGGGTCACAACTCATGGATAAGTTTGTTAAAGTGAAACACTAAGAATTCCAAATAGTGGACTTTCAGTTGAGTTTAGGTCACGTTCCCCATCCTCAGCGGCCTACACCATCCAGACTCTTCATCAGAATCTCACGGTTTTGATCCTCTTTTAATCCTTATGGTCTTAACACGTGGTTCACCAAATTTTAATTCGACCAGGTCGAAACTTTAGGATGAGTTTGTTAAAGAAAACAAACTGAAAATCTCATAATTAAGTCAAAATTGCTTCCATCATAGCATCAAGAGAGTTCTTAGCAGATCCTGATATGATAAATATAAGAATGTACCAAATTTCATACTTCTGAGTAAGTCCAATGGAAAACCTTTCATCAAAATGCCAAGGTGGCGCTGTTGAGCTATTTTGTCCCCCCTCTGACACAATCCATAATATAAGTAAATATTTGCCTCGACTGACAAAAAGTTTGATGAGTTTTTTAAATGTGATAAAGCCCCAAAAATAGGATTCATTTTCAGGAATAATGATAATAATGATCCATCATCATCATCATCATCTTCGTCTTTCGCTTGTTCTCTTTTGGGTGGGCCACAGCGGATCACCTGTGTTCAACCATAGGTCGGTACCCTGCTGACTCGGTCGGTACCAGTGTACCAGCCACTTATGTCCCCTTTGTGGCTGGGTCCATCATCATCATCATCATCATCATCATCATCATTCTTCAAAAAGAACAGGGTTCTCACACTGTTAGAGCTCAGGGCCTAATAAAAATCATTCTTACAAAATATCCCAAAATGACACAAAACAGCTTTAGATTCAGCAGGAAGTAAGTGAGGAGAGTGGCGCTGAGATTTTTGATCCAGTGACTTTATGATTTCTTTCTGGAGAAAAACCTTCTCTCTGACAATTTTGAAATCTCCCACGCTCTCCTACCAACCCACCCACCCAACCCGCTTCTCCGCAAAACCAAGCAGACAAGTCGATCCCCTGATTTCCCTCCTCCTCCAGAGTATCCTGGTCATGAACTGCTTAAAAATAGGCCATGGTTGCATGTTATCGGCCTCTTAATTATTCAGCACTCCACTTAGCGAGGCGAGCATCCATTATTCACAACGAGGTGGACGCAATTAAGGACCCTGCCAATCAGCCGAGCCCCGACGGGCCTGGGCGTCACTGGGATTCTGCTGACAGACTGCAGAGAAACGAAGACCAGAGATGTCAAGAAGAACATTGAAGCAGCGGCGAGAAGACGGGCCAGAACCTCCTAGAGGATCCAGGCTTCAAACTGAAACATCCTTCAGCGTCACAATTAACCCAATACTGTTTCCCTGTGTGAACCTGGACTGTTTCCCTGTGTGAACCTGGACTGTTTCACTGTGTGAACCTGGACTGTTTCACTGTGTGAACCTGGACTGTTTCACTGTGTGAACCTGGACTGTTTCACTGTGTGAAC
>VRLP01004999.1:0-41756 GCA_009660295.1 Lophius piscatorius | reverse complement strand
GCAGAACTGCCCACACCAGACAGGAAGGTTTATTCTTAACGGTTAATACACATGACTTAGCAGCACCATATGTGACAGGATAGAATTTTCTGTAACACAATAAGTCAAAGTCACATGTTCTGTATTTCAAACTAAAGACAGCTAAATTTTGCTGTAAATAAACCGAGTCACATGTTTTAATGAGAGTTGAAAGAAAAACTGGTATAATAACCACTTAGGCTGCGGCTCTTAAATATGCTGAAACCCTGGGTGCGTTACATATGTCACTTAAACATATGTTTAATCTGTAATGATTATAGTATATTTACTTTCTTCAGTAACTTGAAATGCATTCTTTTAAAAACACAAAGTAATACATTAGAATGTATTTGACACCAAAACCCCCCCAAAAAAGCCCATATTCCTAATATTTCATTTGAGAAAGGTAAAGATAAAGCATAGAGAGAAGCTCCACGACCCACAGTCACAGTATGGAAAAAGGAGCATTTTCCATCTCAGAATTCAGCGTTGAATGGGTAGTCCTTGTGATTCTTGGACCTGGAGAGGAAATAAGGAAACATTGAACACTGAAGAGAACATCTTAAAGTTTCAGAGACAGCATTGATCTAGGATCTTACACCAGCATTGGACAGGCTCTCCAGTTCTTGTTGAAGGCAAATATAGCCTTCATGTCCCCCTCAGTTAGTTCAAAGTCAAATACCTGCAAAGATGAAAACAAGGGTGTTCATGCACGAGCCAAAAGCATATATTAGTCAGGCAGATAGGAAGTTCATTCTAGAAACAAATCCCAAAAAGGCTTCAGCCAATTACTTGGAAATTCTCCTCAATGCGCTGAGGTGTGACCGACTTGGGGATCACAATCAGGTTCCTCTGGACTTGAAAGCGGATCAGGACCTGGCAGGCGAGGAGTAATGGTATTAAATCATGAAAATGATCTGAGTTCAAGACTTAAAGTGTAATAACAGCAAGAGACATGAGATATATTTTTTCTCTCACGTTTGAGTTCAGCTAAACTCAACTATGGTTCATGTTTGAATATTTTTCTCAGAGTACAAAAATATTTAAAACCTTGTGGGTTTTAGTTTCAGATTGTATTTACTCAAGTCCATATGTTGGTTGTACCTGAGCAGAAGTCTTCTTGTACTTCTCAGCAATGGCTTTAATGTTTGGATCATCCAGCAGTGACGGGTCTTCAGGTTTGGCCCTGCAATTCAAAAACATCCAATGTCATTTTTTGGACTCAAACACAATAATACTCTGAAACCTGATAAAATGACTAACTTAGATTGAAGCTCCATCAAATACTGCTTCAACGGTGGATCATCATCTTTACAGTCGGGAGCATTGTTTGCATTAACCACATTAAGTTTCAACATTTGGTACACCAAAGATGTTTGCCACAGAATATGCTACTTTTAATCACCACTTCTGTCTCAAAATTATTTAAGCATGCAAGAAGATTCCCCGTCCGAAAAGCCAACATCTACAGATCAGATCATTTCGACGATGTGCCAACCTATTTATGTTAGGTATTGTTATGTTAGGTAATCTATTTATGTTAGGTATTGTTATGTTAGGTAATCTATTTATGTTAGGTATTGTTATGTTAGGTAATCTATTTATGTTAGGGCTCCATGCATGAACAGAAAAGTGTGAAACAAAATTATTAAGTCTTATATAAGTCTGGACCAGTAGCTTAGAACCGTCCAGATAAGACCCAAAAATTTTGGAAGGAAGTTTCGTGGATGGATGAAACAAAACTGTCCTTTTCGAGTTCTATGGATCAGCCTGGTACAGGAAGAAAAAGACTGAAAACACCACGTAACTACACTGAAGGACAGCTCTGGCTCTGACTCTGACTCTCTAGGGCTTCTTTGCTGCCTCGTGCACCAGAAGCCTGTAATTTGTCGAGGCTGAGGTGGTTTCCCTTGATCAAGTGTCAGGATGTTTAAAGATTAAGAAAGATGAATTAATCCTCGTCATTTGTGATAAGTATGAAGCCTGGGTGTCATTAGATATTCTAAAAGGACAATGATCCAAAGCTGGGTTTCTTGAGTAGTCGTCCGGTCACCTGACTTTAAACTCATTGACAATTTTGCCTGGATTTGAAGAAACCAGTATTATTTTTGTGCAAACATTTTCACCTGTGGGGATTCATTGTTGAAATGATGTTTTCGTTTAGCAGGACAGACACACTATATCCTCTTTGAAGATCGGACATTCCTCACTAATACTGCCATATGGTAGGTCGTTGCAGCTAAAAGGGCTCCAAAAGTACTAGAGACACACGTCATTGATTCATTTTGAGAATGCTGTAGTCAGTGAAAGTAACATTTTGTGTTGCATTTAGTGAAAATGCTTCTATTCTTTTTTATTGAACCATTTAAATGTTTTTGTTTGTGCGATATGGTTTTTATAAGAACAGCTGATAAAGAATATACTTTGCCATAAAACTAATATAGAGTGGCGGCGGAGAATCAATGTGCTTCCAACTTCGGAAGCACAATCTCTGAATACAATTCAGTTTAATCAGTGCGAACAAAACAACAAAGTAGGCTATTTATTATTTACTAACTAAATCATGATGAAACTTGCTACATGCAAATGAAGCGGAACCATAGTCACAAGTTGAAATTACCCGCAGGGGTGTGACGGACATAATGCAATTCCTGAATTACCAAATTGACATTTGATCAAACCAACATTGTATCAGTGTGAATACAAATACTGTCTTGTGTTATTTTGATAAAAAAGTGATGGTCATCCTTTTCGATTGACTCCAAAGCAACTGGACTTCTGTTCATGTTCAAAAGTTAGAAGACTCTGTCAAGAGTCTTGGATGAGAGGTAAAACGTCTTTGGCGCGAACGCGTCTTAAAGCCTGATCAGAGGTCAAGTTGTTGTTCCACAATGATTACCATGACCTGGAAGAATGAGAATCTACACAGACAATAATGATAGTCATGCCAACCTCTCCATGATGGTGCCATGTATAAATGAAGACTCTCACCAGGGTCGGTCCGGGGAACCCAGGGGGCTGTAAGCAGTCACTAAAATGCCCTGAGAAAGGCAGTAGTTGATCAATTTCTCTTGGGTAAGGTAGGGGTGACACTCCACCTACCAGGACAAAAACACACAACTCTTTGGTATGCATGACAGAGACCAAAGACATAGTGAACTGCATATTTTACATTATTAAGGCTGTTAAACGATACTCACATTCTCTATATTTGTGTAAGAAATGTCTTTAATCACAGTACTCAATTTTGTCTAATATAAATAACTAGATCTACTCTGTTCTCTGATTACTGTAGCTTATTTATATTTTGCCTTTTACTTATTTATATAATGCTTTGTTGTTATTGCCCACTGTAACAATGTAAAATTCTCCGCTGTGGAATAATAAAGGGTTATATTCTAATCTATCACTTGGTTTGTTTTTTCAGATACAATAACACTGTACTATGGTTTGATTAAGAGAGACACAAAAGAGTATTATTGGGATTGCACAAATAATCAGACTTCAGGGCCTTCTTCTCAGACCGTTTTCCTGACCTTAATTTAAGGGATAAATAGTTTATTATTCAATATACAAGTCTTTTGTTTGGTGTTTGGTGTCCATGGTTACAAAAAAAGAAGAGAAAATGGTCTTGTAATTGAATATTAAACAAAATCAAATAAAGAAAAGACACTGATCTTGAACAATGTCTCTGAAATAAAGCAAACATATAAGGTCAGTATTCACTAAATGGTATAGCCTAAGGGAGAACTGAAAAGTCCTATTAGGAAATAACAAGACAGTGATTTCATTAGTCTGACAGACTAATTGTGTTAAAAACAGCAAAATTGTGTTATGACTGAACAACTGAACATTTCATGTTTTATCTAGAGATAAACTGATAATACTATACTGATGAAAAAATCAGTAACTACAATATACAAAAAACAAAAGAAACAAACAAGTAAAGCTGGGCATTCACGGTACGATTTCAGATTTGTTGTTTGATTCCAACTCATACTATACAAATAAATTCTCTGGGAAAAGCTCTAAATGTGAGTGCTCACATGGTACAGCCTGTCAGTACTATTAACAATTATCGATAAAGATTTGTTTGAATAAGCAGAGGCAGGAAGAAGTTCATTATCTAGCAACTTGCTAACAAGACAGAAACGATTTTCCTTTATAATATTTAGATCTGTGTACCAAAACCTCCAACCCACCCTTTCATATATAGACTCTTAGGTGGCTAAGATGAGGTGGACACTAAGGCTGGTCAATTTTGCAGAGAGAATTGAGGGGATCTAGTCACATTATGGAGTGTACGCTGTATGGAGTGTTAGGTTGCTAACACCGCTCTGACAGCTAGAACCTTTATTTTTCTTTTTTGCTGTGCGGTTGCTACCAGCCATAAAGTAAACCTCGTTCTTCATGACTACTTGTCATTTATTATCAACACAATGTGCCATTTTGCCATGGTAACTCAGACACTTAGTAGGCACTTTGGACAGACCCAGTGAGAAAAAAAAAGCTCTGACCACAGGGAATCAGCATCCTTATAATGCTTACCCAAAATTTCTGATAGTTCAGAAATCCTTCCATTCATCTGTTGGTCATCTACTGATTGGTCCTCATCCTACCCTGAACACTGCATGGCAAATAACGCCTGACGAACCTTGGATTTGGCCTGGAGGTCGTGTGGCTCAAGATTGGGCCAAAAAACTGAGTACACTGATTCAATTCATGCAGTGTATGCCCTGCTTTTACAAAGAACCATTGTCACTGTGCTCTGCCTGGGTTTTTTCTGAGTTTCTGTCTCGGTTGATCTCAGCTTCACCATCACTCCTGTATCCTAGACAATATCAGGTCATGTCCGAGGAGAACACAGGACTCTCTTTGTCAATGTATCATATGCTAAATCAAGCCTAGAATTATCGATTTATTTGTGTTATGTCAATTTGAAAGTATTCCAGCAATTTAATATTGGTTAACAGTGTTTCCACAAAGACATATATACGATTATGAGTGCAAGTTTACATGACAAACCATCACAATGGGATCCAATTCACAAAATAAAACTTTAGGGTTGGGTTTTTTTTAACAAAAGAAAGGTGCTACCAGATGTGCTCTCACGATTAGTGAAATGCCGCAGTTCCTGCTTCAGAATTTATCTCACTACATTTCTCTTGTGTGGAGCACCTGAGGCTTGACACACGGAATGAGCATCACATTTCCAGCAGGCAGTAGAGCCTATTTCTTGATGGGAAAGAATTTTAACTGAATATTGCTCAGGTAATTACAACTTTGCATCCAATATGAAAGGCCAGTTTTGTCTACATTTTGTAACTTTTATTGATGAGAGGTAAAACACACGTCTTAATTACACCAAAATGTAGTTTGTATATTACAAGTAGTTAAATATGAAAAGGGTTTCACGGATGTGTTGAGGTCAAAATGCCCTAATATTTGAACATCTTTCAGGGAGTTGCAGTTTACGCTGACTCTGCATTTTCTCAGGAGCTAAAACACAACGGTAGGATCGTAGGTCTAATCATGAGTTTTATAAAATACATAGAGAATACTTTATTATAAATGACAATAATAATAATAATAGTTATAAGGATAATAATAATAATAACAATAATATGACAGCTGTTTTCATTGTTAACGTTGTTACTGTGGATTCATGAGGCAAACCAAACCCAAAAGTGTTGCAGCAGAAATGTTAACAGAAGATGATTCTACTTCGGTAAACATGCGCCTTAAGTTACCTGGTTGTTGGCAGGCTTGTGTTTGAGGCCTGGCTTGTTTAGAATAGCTTCAACCTGATCCTTGTTGAAATTGGACACACCGATCGCTCTGACCAATCCAGCATCCACCAGTTCTTCCATCGCCTGTGAAACATGACTAGAAAATTCAATGCATTTTCATTGACTTCTTTAAAATATTATTCTTTAAGCAGTTAACTATGAAATGAGCCGATAAGGGCTTAAAATGCCCCTTTTCCGGCTTTAAATTCGCACACGAGGACAGACAATACTTTGTTCAACAAAACAACCCAAACCAAAGGGCTTGGTGAAAATCTGTTACATCCTCCCCCCTAAACATGGTTTAGTCATGGATCCTCCTCACTCTAACACTTTTTATATATATAAAAACAAGTTTTTCCTATATGGCTCTTACATCTGATGTGATTGAGTTGTTTTGTGTTTTTACTCACCTCCCATGTCTCCAGAAAACAACTATCATCAGTGATGGCCTCTCCTGCGCTGTCCAGAGGCATAAGCTCATCACCGGGCTTTAGAACGACACGGGGATAAACAATTTTACCAGAGAGACAACACTTTTCTTCACAATGCTGACATGATAATTGTGTTCCTACCTTAAATCCTACGGGCCAATGCACTAAATAGAGATCCAGGTAATCCAGTTTAAGGTCACTGAGTGTTTTCTCACAAGCTTGCCTGACCAATGACTTCTGATGGAAAGTGCACCACAACTATGAAGTGAAAGGATAGGGAAGTCATTGAGCAAACCAACATGTTAAGCAATTTCACATACTTTGAATAAAAATGCCAGTTTCAATGCCTGTCTGTACAAGACAAATGCATATTTTACACCCACGACTTACCTTACTAACAATGAAAAGATCCTCTCTCTTTACTACACCGTCCTTGAGCATGGCTAGAATACCCTCCCCCACCTCTGTCTCGTTCTTGTAGACAAATGCTCCATCAATGTGTCTGTAACCCGCTGTGATGGCTGCTTTCACTGCTTCTTTGACCTTACCAGGGGGAGACTAGGAAGCAGGGAAAGATAGTTGTTGTCAGTTACTCAAGTTTACCAGATTCCCTTTCCTGTGTTTTAACTGTTTATCTTTGGTTGTATTTTTATTTGAAGATGAAGTTTTGTCTTCAAAAAAAAAAACTTGAGTTCTAAATGGAACTCTTACCCACATAAAGAGAAACATTTAGATGCAACAGATTCTATATTTTTCCCACCACATTCAACACAATATTACACTTTTACAGTCTAAAAATTATTCAGCTTATAAAAATTCATCAAGGTTTGGTTTCAGAGGTCATACAGTGTTCTAGAGGACCCTCACAATCACCTGACATTAATCCATAAAAAACAAATTGCTGACGGAATAGAAAGACAGTTGCAGCACTTTTACCAAGAAAATATCACACAACTGGATGAGAAAATGGGCGTAAATTCATCAGAAGCTGGTGTCACATTTGCTCTAGAACAGTAAATCCGAGAGATTTTATGTGGGTCGCCAAATAAAATAATTGTTGGGAAGGGCTCCTGCCCCCCATGGTTACAGAAATATGAACGATCGAGGAGAAGGTTAGTATCACCAATACATCTATATTTAGCACTTTGAGATTTGATCCAAATGTAAAGTGCATTATAAATTAAATGTATTATTATTATTATATGGCATGCTTTGTGACTCTGGAAGGAAGCCAGAGCCCCCAAAAAGTACCCACGTAAGCACAGCCAACATGCAGATTCCATACTGAAAGAACAGATGGATTATAATTGGACCAAATGACATTGAATCTGGTTGCAACAATGCCAGCAACAGAACTTGTTTGGTAAGATATTGTGCAACTAAACACGCGCGCGCGCGCACACACACACACACACACACACAGGAAAGTCCACAGTGGTCTGGGGAAACCCATGATCAATATATTCAGATTTGCCTATATATACAGCCAACATCATTACACAATTAAAATATGAATATCAGAATAAAGCAAGCACTATTAGATAATTGCCATGCCCACATAACTTCTTGCTGTGCTTTCTCTCCACACATGAAACCAGGGAGGCTGAGGCTGTGTGACTGTTGGACAGTACAAACAGTACAGGGAATATCATCACATGAGGAGGTTTCCATACAGAGTCACTTCGCAATAGTGAAAATGTATCCATAAATTGCACATGACGATCATGCTTCCACAGAAATGCTGTACAGTAGCGCGTGCGTAACGGTTGGGGTCGTTATCGGTTATTCTGTGACAAGTGAATAGAACGCTTACACAAAGATAGCTTCCGTGTAAAGAATCGATTATCAACCAATTTCATAGACACATTCAGGCAGGTGTAAGGTCGAAATTCGCGTTTTAACCAATTATTCCAGTCTCGCGCCAGCTAGCTTGCACTTATTTAGCTATCTATGCATTGTAAGAGATGATAGCTAGAAGTAAAAAGAAAAATCCACACACCTTCCAAGTACCTAGTCCCAGAGTGGGCATTTGTGTCCCTGTGTTCAATTTCAAATGAGTTGCCATTGTTCCGAAGTTCGGGAAAACGTGACGGAAAGAACTTAACAAGCCGACAGGCCGGAGAGAGTGAGCTCGGTCGAACGATTAGTGATGCCTTTTAGATCCGAGGGGGAGCTCCACACAGCGCACGAGCGCCAGTCAAACAAATGCGCA
Source organism: Lophius piscatorius (assembly GCA_009660295.1). Lineage (NCBI taxonomy): Eukaryota > Metazoa > Chordata > Actinopteri > Lophiiformes > Lophiidae > Lophius > Lophius piscatorius. Next base: position 33,306 of record VRLP01004999.1, on the reverse strand, counting down.
CAAGATGCTGTCTTCTGGCAACAGTGCGCAGCAGTTTGGGGTGTGACGTCACTGTCGTCTTAACTGAAACCAAAGCATTTCAATGAAATGGGTACCACCTCATGTCACTCATTAATTTTGACGGTTGTTGCGTTTGCAAAGGGACTCCACTCAGATCAGTTTGGGGGATTATATATTAAAGTATGCATACATCCTTTATCAGGTGTTCACAATGGCATATCAGAGCGCGTACTGTGTGTTTGCACCGAGATGCTTTCCAAGTATAAATTACATTATCTGTGAAAGGCAATTCACAGCTTAGCTACATTGCAAGAATGCGTGGTAAAGCAATTACTGTTGCCCACTATATTACTGCTAACACTGTAAGGTGAGCACGACCGATTGAGTGATTTATCCATGAATCCTACCATGGCGACACGATGATCCGTTATGCAGAGTCAATCGGAATGGTGCAGGTCACACTTGGATCTGTAAGTTCACTTGGCCCCCTGGCTTGTCCAGGCTCTACCCTGCCTCTTGCCCAATGTCAACAGGTAGAGGCCCCGGCACCCCTGGGACCCTGAACAGTGGTTGCCGAAATTGAATTGAGGGATGGAGAGGTATTTGCTCTCAAGTATGCAATAGTTTTGCATTGTGATGATAAATAACATCTGATAATTGTTTTTTACCAGGTTTGATTAAGAACAACATTGAAGATTGGGCATTTGTATACCATCCTTTTTAAAGGCCTGGATATTTGATTTGAATGTTACAGTATCAAAAAGTACAGTCAACATGGTCATTTGTAGTAAGTGGCCTCCACTGGTGGTGTCTAGTAAAATAACTCAACACGATGACAGGATCCTTATCTGGCTTTACTTCACAAAAAAAAAACGAGTTCAAAAAATAATTGCCTTGTTTACTACAAACAATAACTTGTTCGCACAAGATACTTATCTGATGGGGACAAGATAATAACTTGTCAGCTTAAAATATAAAATGTCCTTTGTGGGACCTCATAAGCTCTGGTGATGTAGTTACAATTGAACCTAGTAACTTTTCTTCATTTTTTTTAATTCACCTCTTTAACCGTTTTCGGCCGCTACGTTTCAACCAAGAATTTCTAATGATTTTTGACAGTCGTTGAATATCTACGTTTCTCACTCACAGTGAAGGTGACTGTGTTTGTTGATTGCAAGCTCATAGCAGCTAACGATTGCATTTAATACTGTCAAAATTAATATATATTTTTTTAATTTAACTTATTAGCATTCTTTGATTTAAATAATAAAACAATTAGGTGGTTCCTCAATGGAAAAAACACTGCAGGAGACTGCAAACATCTTTGATACCACAACATAAGCCTGTTTATTTCTTTCAAAACATTAATTTCCCTATAAGAAATATATTTAATTACTGCAGTTATTTAAAAAAATACAGAAAAAAGAAAAAAAGAGTTGTGTTTCATAAGATATGCATTCAACAGACACACTCACCTCACACATTGGAGTGCAGACAATTCAGTTATAAAAAAAACTCACAGCACACTCACTCACTCACACACACGTGAATATTAAATAACATAATGTATTGTATTAAGTGTAAGGTCAAACAGTAGCAGGAGTTGGAAATAGTTTCAGTTTCACTAATAAATTGGTGAAACTGAGATTAGTCAACTTGCACTGTTTTTTTGTTAGTACCACTATTTTTTCTTTATATTTTTATTGACATGAAAAATTTCATTTTGATATAGCAATATCACATGAGACTTGTAGATATGACAAATAACCTTAATGCTTATGACGCATGTTCTTGGTGCCCGTTTGTTTGACAATTTCATGACTTTTCGTTCCATTGAGTATTCTATATTCGTGGGACTTTCTGAAATGTTGGGCACACAGAGGGAACAGAACATTACAACAGACCCATTTTCACCATTTCCATTGATGTTGAAATCTCTTCATCTCTACTGCCCTCGTGTGGAAGAATCATTGTCCTTTTGATTGTTTACAAACTCATGACATTCCACTGTCTCGCCCTCTACAGACAGCACGGAACGCACTCCTTTGTCAGATTTGAGTGCGGCAAAGGGAACATTTTTATTTCCTTGTCACCAATTATCTTTAATTCAAATTATTTACAGAAATGTGAGGAGGTTTGTTTAGGAAAAAAGTCTCCAAGTATTACAGTTAGAGAACTGCAGAGGTCAGCTGAATCTTGGAGTCAGAAAATCTAACCTAACCTAACCACCATCAAGTGGCAACTGCACCAACCCAAGCTGTTTGGGAGGGTTGCAAGAAAAGGGCAACTGCTGCCATCCACAGATATAATAAAATACTTACAATACTTACCAAGGGGACTTTCAATGGCACAAGGTCATAGGTCAGAAGAGACCATAGTAGAGTTTTTTGGCAAAAAATGTCTAAGATGGATTTGATGTAGCAAGAAAGAAAGCCCAATTAGAAAAGCCCATCATATCCACTGTGAAGTCTGGTGGTGGATTTCGGTTGATGTGGTGCTGTTTTGCTTGTAAAGGCCCTAGGAAGCTTGTTAAAATACATTGTGTAAAATACATAGAGATTTTTAATTGATCATTTTTGGCACCTCATTGGACTCATTTATTTAAATGGTGCCAATACTTCTGGAGGGAACTGAATTTTTTTTTTTTCCTTCAAAGCACCATCAGGAGTAAATTCATAATTTAATTTTATTTCAAAATATATATTGACATTAAAGGGTTTTCTATTCTGTTGTCTACAAATCACGTATGATGAATTATGACAAGAGACAATAAGAATCATCCATAATATAACAATAATATAATAATAACAATAATAATACTACTAATAATATTAATCTGTCCTTTATTTATTACGTTACACAGAACATACGTACAGTACAACATTGTGTGATTTATCTCTGCATTTAACCCATCCCTGAGGGTTATGACATTATCATAACAAATGATTATGTTGCATGCATTGCAAACTTATCTTTAATATGTCTTTTAAGTAACATGTATAAGGTGGGGATGCTTGGCACACCATAGAACCAAGTGGCCAAACTGCACCTAGTTTATCTCTATATAAAAAATTTGTTTTCAGTCATTTTATTCTATCATTGACTCACTAGGGGGCACCATTACCCCACTTACCAAGCATCTGACAGGTATCCTCAACTCATCCAACTATAAAATATTATAGTCACATTCCAATTGGTCCAGGAATGATAGATTCTTAAATGAATGATCGCAACTGAAGATTTTTAAATCTTTGATATGACTTTACACATTAAAATGCTCTACGGGCTACCTTTGGTTATTGTCATTATCCACAGCTTTGCATGTTTCAAGTCGTTTTTCTTATTTTGACCAACGTCCTCGTGGCGCCGTGCTGAGATAGTAGAGGAGCATTGTGAAGGTGCAAACACCAACTGCCCTTAAACCCTCGGAGAGCGCTGGAAGAGGCAGCAAATAGAAAAGTGTCTCTTCTTTGTAAGTCTCACATAAAACCTCACAGACCTTCAGCTGAGCCATTCAACCCTCTGAGCGGCAGATAAGAGACGCTACAGAGAGCAATGTGAAAAACATACAAAGACAAAAGTTATGGGAGCTGGTAGTGGTCACAATGGCTCTCGCTAAAGTTTGTGTCTCTTCTGATCTTCTCTCAGCTGGACTCCATGCTTTTCAGGCCCCGTCTCCTCTGATCTAACTTCAGACACTCAAGGGCCTTTTGCCAGCCTGCAAACTGTCAAAGCACCCCAGGAATCAAACACAGTCGCCTGCTGTCATGATCAAAGACCCGCAGGTTAACCAGACGACAGACACAGACACATATAAGTGTCATCTCAAGGAGAGGGGAAAGTTGCCCCTTTAGGGGTTCTTATTTGTCGTCTGCAGATGGATACATTTTCACTCTACGGTACGGCTCGCATTGATTGGAATAAAGAGGGAATAAATAGAAAGACAAGTTCGGGCATTTGAAGCTCCAACATAGGCCTGCAGAAAAACCCGATACCTCTTGTGGAAAACTTTCCGACAAAGTGTCTAGATTTGCTCTATGACTCTGAAGTAAATTCATATACTGGTGGTGCAAGAAAAAGGTGCAGCTCCAAACAAATATGCAGAACACATTGGGCTCCTGTCTCTGTTACCGTTACGTCTGGCCATAATGAATGCTGGAGATGGAGGAGTCCGATCTTTCACAGGCTCTCCATCAGATCAGACACTCCACCGACCGACAGACAGAGCTGACCTGTCTTGGCGAGATCAAAAACCTCATTTCATCCCATGGCTTTTCCTCGGCTCGCTCTTCATCTCTCTCTCTCTCTCTCTCTCTCTCTCTCTCTCTCTTTCCTCCTCCATTGGCCATGGCTTTGCTTGTCTTTTTCTCTGTTTCTGCCGGAGTAACCCGAGTATTAATCTCCACCCATAAATCTAATGGCGAGTGTCAGCTCCCGCTGGGTTCACTTGCATTCTGCACATTCCGTCTGTCGAACAACAACAAGATCAGGGAGAGAATTCCCTACGTCACAAGTAAATCATGGCCGTTCGTCGGGAGCATTACATGTTGTTGGATACACCGGGGTTTATTGGAGCTGACCTGAGCCCCTCAGGCATAGTGGAAAATGATCTAGAGTTCACAATAATCCCAGCAGTACCTGGAGATTGTTTAACCCTCTGGAGTCACGGGTACAGTGTGTTGATACTGGGTGTTAAAGTGGAGAAGCAGTTATCTGGTCATGGAGGTGATGCAGGAGAGCCGATATCAAACATTGTCGAGTTAAACACAGTTTGATGTTGTATGTAAAAGGGTTTGGGTTGGTGCCGGCATGAAGCCCAGAGGGTAAAAATCAATCAATCAAACCTTTATTTATATAACACTTTTTAAAACGGAGGTTCCAAGCTGCTTCAGAGAGACTTTATAGACAAAGTGCCACGTCAAAATAATAAAATATAAAGACAGAGCAGGACAAGGAAGTAGAAAATCATAAAACGGGCAATGCCTGCCACAAATGTCAAAACACAGCGCGTATCTCACACACACAAAACAAAGTGCATGAAGTCATAATATTATGGAAAAGCCAGGTAACAGTTTTGACATCTGTTAGTGGTGCAGAAAAGCAAGAAGTGGTTGAAAGACATGATTGGCCGGTTAGCTGTGCAGGGGCTGAGGAGCAGTGTGATATATGCTGGAGCTACGTTAAGAAGAGCCTCGTAGATGATTAGGAGATCTAGGATTAAGGTGTGCTGACATGACCTCCAACCCAGAGGTTAAATGTGGTGCTTAAAGCTTGTGCTAGAGTGCAGGGTTAGAGTTCATGCCAGACTAACCTCTGACCCCATAGGGTTAAAACGGTGTATAAAGGTAAGGTAAGGGTTGAGGTTAGAGTTCATGCCGGTATGATCTCATTGGTTTAATATTGTACACAAAGGTCGGGCTTGGGTAAAGGTGTACGCAGGTATGACCTCAGATCCCGGAGATTTAATACAGTATATACACTTATCAGGCTAGGGTTTGGGTTCAACCCATGACTTCAGAACCCAGAGGGTTAATATGGTACATAAAAGCCAGGTTAGGTTTAGGGGTTAAACTTGATTAATGAAATGTTATATAAAAGTCGGGCTCGGGTTACAGTTCATACCACAATGACGCCCAGGTTGATCTGGTGTGTATAAATGCCAGGCAAAGGTTAGGGTTTGATTCAGCCCACAAAGTGCTAAAGTGATATTAAGTTTCGAAAAAGTCAATTAATGTATGAGCCATTCAATTTTACTTTAATCTGCTGAATTTTCCTTTTTCATAATTGATCGTTTTAATTATTTTTAGAGGAAATATGATCAAAAATATGAAACGATTCCAATAGTTATAACGTGTTTTCCTGCCATCTATTATAGATTATAGTGAATCCAATAGGTCTATGCTAGTTCTCAAGCTAATTCCCACCTATTCAGGGTCGGTTAGCTTCGGCAGCAGGCCAAGCATGACATTGCAGATGTCCCCTCACCCCAACAACAATTTCTAGCTCCTCCTGGAAGATCTCAAGATGTTCCCAGACGAATGTTGATAAATCTGCAGATTATTTAAAAAAATAATCAATCAGTCCTCTATGAAGCGTGGGAGGCTGAAGCCTATCCCAGCTAACATTGGCTGAAAGGGAAGGTTAGACGCGCCCAGAGTTCCAAAGGTGGATTTAAACCAAGAACCTTCTCGCTGCTACCCACAAAGCCTTAAGGATATTGTGTGAGCTAAATCTTCCCCACTACAAAGATCCACCCCAATACCGCTAGTGTAAAATGAAACAGTAGAGGTCTTTATACTATCACTACTGTTGGCGCATGAATGGCCACATATCCTTAAAATCATATTAAGACCTTGGTTATTTGAACAAAAGAATGCCGCTTGTACCAGAAAAAGTTCAGACAGGCAATTTGTTCGGTTGATTTTTGGGAATGCCCGTATGAAAGATCCTCTATCCTCCTTAATCACTCAGCGTGTTTGGAGTTCTTGCCAATTCCCTAGGATTACTCGGACATCACAAAGTACAGTATATACAATCTACAGCACATGTTGCAGATGTATTTTAGGCTAGAGGCTAGGAGTATCCCAGTTTATCTTTTCTGTTATCTTGACGTGCATGTGACAGGCGGAGAGAGCGTCCTCAAATAACCACAGACACTTTAAGATCTTACATTTCTTTTCTTCGATGAGGACAATGTGGCAATGAGAGAGGATTCTGTTTATAATGTCAAACTGTCTCAGTGCTCATGAATGCAATTATCTATAACAAGCAGGGAATACTACGAATAATAAAGTCTCTACAACTCTGGAAAAGATCAATAAAGCATCCTCTGTTGACCTTAGATTTTCTGTACCAGACAGAAAGGATTACATGCCTGCTTCCCTCAAAGGCCAAAGTTGTAGATTTGTGGTGTATTATTATCCATCATGGAGGCGTGGCTGTAGGGACGGTGATATGTAAGGTCGAACTCTGGTCCAGACTGATGGTCAGGGATTTGTGTCCTTAAAGTGAACCCGGAGACTTTTGTGATGGCCTGATGAAGGTTCATATTTGTACATTTAGGTGAAAACTTTTCATTTTCCTCTTGTTATTATATCCCTGAAAGGTCGGGGATATCATGGAATTGTCGGGGGCCTGCCTTCATGTTAACAGAGATAACTCAAAAATTATTTCGTGGATCATTTTCAGAGTTTGCGCTCAAATGGACCACAGTACGAGGAAGAACTGGAGTGATTCTGGGAGAGGTCAATTATATATTTCCAAACCTTTGGGAATCTATATCTTCAAATATTTTTGGCTATTATTTCTATAAGATAAGATCTGTCTTGTATACATTGTGTTTTACTTTAAGAATTCATATTTAACTCAATAGGGGGAGCTATTTAAAACAAATGTAACAGTTTTTAGGACGTAACTTCCTAACCGTTGGCCTGATTTAGTCCAAATTTGGTGCATATGAATCGGCGTGAAGAGATCTATCTTTTTTTTATTTTATTTCACCCTAGTAGTCCTTACTTTAATCACTAAGGGGAGCTTTTTTCATTTCAAAACACTGATTTCTGTACACACCTCAAATTCATTTCATTTAATATCCACATAGACCTTAGCGTGAGTGTTATACAGAGTGGCTTTTTTTAGTCTGCATGACTACTCAAAGGACTTTACAATGAGCCAGCATTCACTCTTTCACACACAACAGTGGCGGAGAAAACCATGTAGGGCGCCACCAGCTCATCATTCACACCACCATTCATACATTAATGGTACAGCTGTCAGGATGGACTCGGGGTCGAGCAACTTGCTTTAACATATAGACCTCAGGGACTGAGAACGGTACCTCCAACTTTCTGAGAAGTGGACGACAGCCTAGCTCCTTAGCTACGGCAGTAGAGTTTTACTTGTGTTGACTAAGTGAAACTTTCCTCGGCGTCAGCTGTGGATTGTAGATAGTGCCATAGTGCTAATTAACAATAATTAGCATGCTAGTCAGAGTATTCCGATTAATTGGCTCGCGGGCTGACATATTTACAGAGAAAATGATTAACGTGTGTTTATTTATTTGTGAGGGTTCATGTTTAATATTAACCATAAATGTTGATGCATTGTGCCACAGTTAGCCTGAGGCTAATTATCATCTCAGCCCCTTGTGTTTAATTAACTTCATACTAATATAAATAAATTAAATGAAACACTATACCAAACAAAAATGATGAAAATGGTAAACATTACACTCCTGGGCAAAAGAAACTAACCAGCCATCAATCCATCTACAATGCTGAGAAAAAGTATTGGATCCCCTTTTGGTAAGTTGTAATAGATTTTCAAACAACAAGTGGCATAAAACAACTTGAGTAAAGACAGAAATATAAGGCTTAAATGATAATTGTATTCATTGGACCATTAAGGTGTTTGTTCCCTTGGAAACTAAATCCGATGAGTCAAAAGCGGACCTGTTCTGAAGACAGGGGTCTCATTACGTTACATTACATGTCAAATTTGACGTATTTCCTTCCTATTTCAGCTGTCATTGTTTGGAGCTATAAACAGGTCTGTCAGCTGGTCGTCCTCATCCAATAACAAATGCCCCACACTTCATAGAAACCAATCAATGAACCCCTTCTTTGAAGAGGGTTATTCTCTCGACCCCTATCTCTTTCATGTTGCCGTCTCACCCATCGACCTTATCCATCCGATCGGCATCAAGCAGCCTGGGATTTTAACTGTTTTTAATTTAGCATGTTGATAATATTTGTGTATTGTGTTACCAATATTATGTTTCTTGGTGGTTTGGGGTCAGAGTTTGAGTATTATTAGCGCCATTTTAAGTTTAGGGTTTAATAAATGGGGGTTCGTCTGGGATTTGAACCCATACCTCTCGCACACCCAAGCCAGAATCATGCTCCTGGACCCACAGGACCATTTTACGATTGGTGTGTAAGACCGTCTTTATCGCTTCCTCACATTCAGGAACACCTTCTGTTCCTAGATTCACTGGGCTCTAACTGAAATGGTGATAACAATGTGACTTTCTAGGGCCGGTTTTCATGGGTAGTGAGTCATACTTTATTACGGTGGTCAAACTATCATGGGACTTTTGGTTTATGGTACAATCACATAATAGGGAAGCTGAGCTGCCCTGATAGAGGCCTGAGTTCTTTTGTTTCTCTAGCCTTTTCTAAACTGCAGAAAGAAAAGGTAGGTCTACAGAGATGCATAGGTGAAAACGCGTGCCTGAAAACCACATTTCATTATTATTAAACCTTGCACTGTGTTTTTCATCCAGAAATTTCTAGACATACTTTACATAATCCTCCTTCTCTCAATTACACATTCTGAAATGAGGCCTCTGCTGTCCTCTCCAAAACAAGGTTATAACCCCGACCGAGGACCACTATGACCTGCGTTGTTCAAGAAATTCCCATAAATGAGTAAAATATGAATAATTAGAGTAAAATAATATATATACAAGACAGATCCCCTCCAATCGATTCCTATGCACCAAATTTGAACTAAATAGGAACAACGGTTATCAAGTTATGTTCGAAAAAGTGTTTTGTCGGGAAAAAAAATACAACAACCTAGTATATGTAAAACACGAACGATTAGAAAAAACAATGGTACATACAAGGACGATGTCCTCAAGTCGATTCATATGGACCAAGTTTGAACGAAATAGGACCAACGATTTAGACATTATGGACTAAAAAAAGAGATTTAGCTCCCCTAGTGGTGGGAATATACAACTGACCTTTCCTAAAATCAGTCCGGCACTTCCTCTCACTATGTCCTCTGTGGATATCACACACACACACACACACACACACACACACTAGTTCCTCTGTACACACACTAACATTCATACGGGGAGCAAACATACAGACAGCCTTGTCTCTAAGGTGTCTCCTCTCTGCCCCTCAGACACGGTTCGGGTTTTGGCTTGATTAACCACTTAGTTCAGTCTCTCAGACACAAGATTGCAGGGAAAAAGCGAGTAATGAAGTGCTTTTGAATTTGCATTCCTGAGAGCTTTCACCGCCGCCTTGATTTCAGAATGCCTCCGCTGTTTGTTCTTCCTCGAGAGATGTCTGCTATTCTAACGATAACACATAACAAGTGTCCATCCAACCTCCTCCATATTGCTCCCTCATCAGCCTAACTGCCATGAATAAACACAATCAACACATATCTGGAGGGGAATTTGGAGGTTTTTTCTCTTAAATCCTCGCTGATGGGTTGTTCATCATGGTCATTATGCAGATTACAATGTGACCGTGAATGTAATATCGGAGCCCTGTCCCTCAGGGACGAAATGTCGGAGCTTCACAAAGCTGACCAAAAACACTTGTGTGTTTTCTCCTTGCAAGCTGAGCAGCAGTGAGTTATTGATAAACCGTCTGAAGAATAGGACATTAAGAGCATTCAGTAGCCACTTGACAGTGAAGCCTTTATTTTCAGAATAAACCTCGACAAGAATAGTCGAGTATACGTACCGCATTATCCTCTCATGTTTTTGCTGTGATTTATCAGGTAAGTATCAGGGATTTTGAAAAGGAATTCCTTGAAATAGACAGAATTGTAACATCAAAAGCTCATTTTTATTTTTTAACTAACTATTTAATTCCTTTATGGGCAACCATCATTATGTAACATGATGACTTGCCAGAATTTTTTCTGTCTCAGATTTAGGGACAGATGACTTAAATGCTTCCCTTTGCACCCCGCTCCTGGGTGCCGAAAAAGAGGAAACACAATTTAGTTTAAATCTGGAACCCTTTCACTATTCCATGCCAACAGAAATGATTAGACGGCAATAAGACGTAACCCTGCAAGAGAGATTTATGCAACATTGTGATAACTAAGAGCAGATTAGTAGACATAGACTAGTGACCACCAAGACGATCTGCTTTCTACAACCTCCACACTACAGGTAAATGCAAAATTTTAAAATAATAATACAATGTCTTGCAAAGTGAGTGTGCTGTGATGCTTTGTAGTTTTAAAAAAAATGTATAGTGTTAAAAATGCAAAAAAAAGGTCCATCACCTTTACATTTGCAAAACACAATATCCTGTTCAACAGGAAGTCCGTCAGCGGCAGGTGTGTATACTATTGGATATAAAAAAAAAAAAAATCGTTTCTGATTGTTGTGCATATAAATACCATATTTACGAATAAAGCGATTCTTATAGATATGGGTAGCAAATTGTTATTAGTTGCAGACATTATTAAATACATAAATTTAGAGTAGCTTACCATTAATTGCAAATGTATTGAAATATATAAATAATTAGATAAGTTAAACATGAAATGCAGATTTTTTTAAAAAACTATATAAATAATCAAAATGTAAAGATGACAACTAGCTGACCTTTGGCTGCAGTTTATAGAAAATGTATAAATATTTAATATGTATAGATGAGGACTAGCTGATCATTTTTATCAGATTTAAAAAAACAAAAAAAATTTAATTTAAAATTTAAAGGGGACTAGCTGACCATTAATCATAGATTTTTCTAAATATTTGAATAATTAAAATTTAAAGATAAGAACTAGAAAACCATTAGCTGAAGATTTTTTCAAAACTGTATAAATAATAAATCTGTAAAGATCAAGACTAGCTGAATATTTACAAAATATTTTTAAATGAATAAATGAAAAGGAGGACTAGCTAATCATTAATAGCAGATTCTTTTATATATATATATATATATATATATATATATATATATATAAATAATATTTTTTTTAAATAAAGTTAACCATTAGTAACAGATTTGATTTATATTCTTATATATTCTTTTAAAGATTATATATGTGTTATGTACTATTCATATTTTATCATATATAAAACCAGTGATTAGCATGAAAGCTCGGTCCCAGTTATAATTATTACTATTAATGAGAAATGAATTAGGATTTAAATATCAAGAAAGGAATAACCATTATCCAGCAATAACTCTCAGAATAAATGCAATTGTTAAAATATTCCACCATACATTATTATCATCACATATGTTCAGATCTAAAAATGACATCCTCCTTTAAGACCAAGTGTCTTAAAGGAGTAGAGATTCTTCCTTAAGTCCAATAGCATCCTTTTGTTTCCTGGCACCACTCTGAAAACATCATGTCCTTGCGTGGGCATGCTTTTTTTTTCTTTTTAAGTTTTCTTTGTGGCGTGCAGCATTTGTGTGATCACAATGACACAGCATGAATATCCCTAGAGTTCCTCATGTGCCACTTCCTCCTTGTTGATCACCTGATATTATTTACAAAATTTGAGAGGAAGACCCGTTGAACTTCTCTAATCTTGCATCACGGGAATGCAGCTCTCAAGAGTTGAAAAAAAAATATGTGAGGGTTTGGCGCGGGGGAGGGAGGAGCCTGTATGGATAAATTGATCTAGATGGTGGACGGGTGTAAAGGCCTCACGGGACGGTGAGTCACAGCGGAGATGACCATGTATTATTTTCATATACATGTTGTTCATAATGGCATGCATTAGCATTAGATAAAATACAAGCTTGGAGATAAAGGCCTTGAAAGGAGGATTTTGAACAGATTTAGGTGCTTTTTCTAAACATTTTGATCAGGTGAGAGGGTTGGTATCAGTGGTGTGTAGCTGTGGTGTGTGTAGCGGCACACAGATGGTGCATAGTCAGAGCATTGGGTGCAAACTTGGAGTGAGTTGTGTGCATCATAAAGAAATGTATCTCTGCACAGAGAACTAAATGTGGGAGTGAGTCATGTGATGTCACATATGATCAGACCCCCACACACAACTTTACATAATTTGTCTTAATCATAGCTTGAGGGGGCGTTTTTTGCAGTAATCAGAACTTTTTGGAGGTGCTGAATGGAGCTAACTGCACCATCTAGTGGCTAACCTGAAAACAGCAGCTTGGATTTTATTTACATTTCCTACTCTTGCATTTATGCATGCCCTGTCGATTAACTCCCCTTTAGAGTTATTCAACCAAGCTCTTGCAGTATTATGAACAATTTAAGCACAGTGATGGGGATAAGTGTGTAAAGAGTGATGGCCAATAGTAATGTTCTGGAAGAACGTAAACCTTGTCTGCTCTGAGGGCCGACTTCAAAGTGAGGCGACGGTAAACTCCTCTCAGCGGTGGTGCACACCCTTGACCGAAGAAAAGTGAAAGTGAATGTTCATCCACGGTCTGCAGCCTCTTCCTCAAGCCGCTCTTTGAAGTCTTAAAATGGATCTTATTGACTTGTGAAGTCGACGCATATATAAAATAGGATAGCACTTGTGCACATGCCGTCTGCGTTCCTTCCACAGTTTAAGCATAATGACATTATGTGCAAGCATGTCCAAACCCCCCTCTGTTAGGAGACTCCTCTTTGCCACAGGCCAGACAGACTTATGGGATCATGCACTTGCAGAATGCATTTTAAATTCAACATCTCGTAGGGAGAAATATGTCAATTACTCAATTCTAGGTAAAAAAAAAATGCATTCGAACATCTTCATGGTTATAACAGATTATATCTGCCCTATAGGCGGTGGCGTGAAGGTTCACACCTTAGATGAACTGGTTCAAAGTTCAATTCACAGCTATTTAAACTAACTGGTCGACATTTCACAAAATCAGTTTCTGGGATCAATTGTTTCTCGGTAGAATCTCCCGCTGCCAAGGTTTTAGCCCCGGCGGCATGATGTCATACCATTAAACTTATACGTTCAAGTTGGCGGGCTACTTGCATGTTGTTGCATCATTACATGGTCCTTAGTTGCATACCAATGCACTGATCACCAAAAACATAATTTTATTTAGTTGTTTTTAACCTGTTCAAGCACAAGATTGCCAAAAATGATATTAAAATGTATAAAAAGAGACGCCTGAGATTCTCCGGGTCCCCCGTCAAAAATGAAACAAGAAAAATCACGCAGACAGTGCAAACATCTGCCAAGCCACGAAAGTATCCTAGGTTCAGGAAAATTCACGCAGATTTCTCCATTAACGTCTGAGTTATTGCCAGCCCTCTAAATCTACCGACATCTCCAACAAACTCTCTGAGTATCTTCCAGAATACTCTGTAGCTAGTCTTTCTCTGCACCTTCCATTTCAGCGTCTCTGTTCAGCACACTCAGCCCCTGGCACCAACCCAAAAGACATAAAAGGAACTCTTGAAACTGAGCCCACAGATTCACCTCAAAAGAAACATCAAAGGACTCAAAGGAAAAAAGATCGCAATAGCCACATTGGGACGTCATTACCCCAAATGGCTTATTATTTTATTTTAGTTTAAATTCTGCCAAAAAAGTAACGTCACCAACATTTAATCACTTCTAGGAAAAAACCAAAACCTACCTCAGGGTAAAACTTTATGCAAATCCATCCTGTAGTTTTCCCGTAATCTCGTTTACAAACAATAGACAAACGCAGAGGAGTGAAAACACAACCTGCTTCTTTGGCGGACGTAAAAACAGGTTTTGTATATAAAAAAAAAATCCCCCAAAGGGAATTATAAAAATACTTATTAGTGTAAAATATGTTGTATACAAGATAGAACTCCTCGAATCGATTCATATGCACCCAATTTGGACTATCGCACTAATTGAGAAATTATGGCCCAAAACCTTTGGAGATAAAGTGTCCCCTAGAGGCGGAAATATACCACTGACCTTTCCCAAAATCAACCCAGTACTTCCTCGCCCTAAGGTCTATGGGGTTGGAATTAAAAAACGATCCATTAAATACTGTAGTTCGTAAAATGATCGCGTCAACATGAAGGATCTGCGGTGATGACGATTTCATAATATCCCTGGCTTTCCGGGGATATCATTTATATAATTTAAATAGGTTTAAATGCCTTAATGGTGCAAAAGCTGGATCTTCTGAGCGTTGCATCATTATCTCATGTCTGTTACAAAACTGTGCCGGTGGCCCTGTTTTTGGCACTTCAGGTAACCAGCAGGGATAATATATAAGAGGTAGGAGAGAAATAAGCCAATAAATAGGCAAGTCGTTAAACGATGTCATCGCAACAAAGCCCCCTTGGGATGAGAGGGAGAGCAAGTGAAAGAGAGAGGAAGATGGGCAAGAGAGAGAGAGAAGAAGAAAGGTAGTGATAAAAATAAATAGTGGCGCTGAAAGAGAGGTGAGGGTTGAGCGGATTGGAGTTGATGATGAGTGGAGAGCTATCACTTCAGTGGTAAAGGTTTTAATGAGGTAGACTAGATGTGTGTGTGTGTGTGTGTGTGTGTGTGTGTGTTATTTTTCTCCAATGTGACGGCCACTCATAAAATCCACAGCAGTGATATCACACACTTACTGTTTACTGATGGGTAGCTGAGAATTAATGCAAGTATGCAACAATGACAGACAGACAGACATGTTGACATGTCTGTCATGTCACAAGTGTCTACACACTTTTGTCTCCTGTGTGTAAACAAAAGGACACACAGGAGACAAATTAGGCCAAACGGAGTGAGATACAGATTGACATGACAGACAGGCATTCAGACAAACAGACGGACAGACATGCAGACGACCAGACAGGAAGCTAGCCAGCCAGACCCAAAGACAGTTAGACAGATAGGTCAGAAAACTGACATATAGAGAGGCATGACAGACAGACATGCAGACAGACATGCAGACAGACTACTGTCATGGGCCTTTGTAACATGATCGCTTATTCTACATTGGCCTGTCAGTAGTCATAATGATATGGCTGATGCACGTAAAGTGCGTTATAAATCAAACATATTATTATTATTATTATTATTATTATTATGTATCTACATGGAAAAAGAAAGTATGCATGAAATTAAATATCACATGGTCATGGCAGGATAAAGCTCACAAAATAAGACTTGAGGATTGAGTCTTTTCAACAAATTATCAGCGTTTTTTTGAGGGATTTGAACGTATAACATTTTAAATTGCCTGATATAGTTTGTTTGAAATTGCAAATAAACTGTAAATTCGAAAAATCTGCAGGTTCCTTGTTTTTAGGCAGAATAATGATCTGGGTAATTTTTACTACAATGCATCTCTGTCAACGGTTCAGATGACAGAGACTGAATCAGGACTGAGCGCGAGCGGAGGGGCACCTCTCCTCTTTGCTCGGGGCAGAGCAGCAGGAGGCGTTTGGCTCTTCTGTCAGCTCTCAGTTGGATTGCAAGGAAATCAAACAAAGTCAAATAAATAACAATATGAAGAACACATGTTGAACAACGCGAGTATCATACGGCTGTGGTATCACGGGTTAACGACATCACAGCCACAGTGTTTACGGCGTGACGTGGTCGTTAAAACAGACAATCTCTGATGTCAGAGGAGGAGGAGCGGAGATGATGAAGGTGACGGAGAGGACACCAGAGCCTTGAAGCGTTTACGCTAAACTGACGAACCAGGGAAATGTTGATTTCTTGCCTTTGTCTGAGGTTTTTATGGTAAAATTCATGTACAAAGATGAGAAATATTCTATTCCCTCTGTAATTACGCTGCTAAACGCAGACCATAATGGTTTTCACTGATTTATATTAAACAGTTTTTCTTCACTCAAGCTTTCATTTTCTTTATGTATTCATAAGAAACGTTGTGTTTTTCTACTGTTTTCCTGCTTTAAATGTGTTTCTTGTGACATTTTAACTTTCATCTGCTTGTCTGGTGAGGTTGAATGTACCGACTGGAAAACCTAGAAATGAATGACGGGATAAATAAAACCACAAAGGGCTTTTCAAACTTCTTTCAGTATTCAAGCCCTTTGGAATATTCCTTTTTTTTTTACTCCCTGATCAGAACAGTTTTTGGCGGGTTTCCTGGGAAACAATAGTAATAATAATGATATATATATATAGCACCTTTCAAAACAATGTTACTAAGGGCTTTACAATGAAATATAACACAAATACGGCCTGAAACCAGGCTAAGAAATACAGAGAATAAAGCAGAAGATTAAGAATAAATAAATTGAAACAATCCTTCGTATTTCAATCGTTCGACCAAATATTCTTGTTAAATTTCGTCGAACATTCCGGAATGCAAAAATTCCGGATTTATTGGAATCATATCTACATTTTTTATTTTATCTCAAAATAGTCATATTAAGTTATTTTAGTAATGGATGATTTTACAGTCAGTAAAGGAAAATCAAGTGTCAAAAAGTCTTGTACGGTACCTTTAAGGACCCCTGGTAGTTCTGGTACTCTTGTATACCATGTAATGAGCAATATATAATCAACATCATCAACAAAAACCAACAACAATAATAACAAAACAACCTGCAAAAGCATAGGGAGAAAAAATAAATACACAAATCAGCATTTAGTCGTATTAGTGGAAAGTGTGAGCTGTTTGGGTTTTGATACATTTTTCTTCATGGCTTCCCAGCCGTGTGCTTTCATTTATGTTCACTACACTAACTGAACTGTTCATGTTTTTGGTACATCTGCTGTTTTAGTAGAACCAACCATTGTAGATGATGATCCACTCTCAGTCTTTTCCAGCTTAGTAGGTTTGTTGTCATGGCCATAGTTAGGAGTAGTTCTGAGAGTCAGTGTATCCGGGCTGATGAGAACACATACGGAGGCAGATAATGGAATGTTGTAGTTTAGGAACAGTGATAGTGTTAAAGTTAAATGAGATTAACCTATTTTAGTCCTAGTAGTGGGACTTTACAGTCCTGCTGGCGGACGAGATCATAGACCGATAAAACAATGGAAGCAGAAAAAGCCCAGCCTTGGAGATGATCATGAAGGCTCCCATTATTTCCTGAGAAGTCAGAGAGAGTGTGTGTGACTGTCAGCCGACGCGTCCGCAGGTCTTTCGTGTTAACGCGATAACTCAAAAACTGTTTCATGGATCGTTTTCAAATTTTAGACCCACATAGACCTTAATGCAAGGAAGAAGTGGATTGTTTTTTTGGAAAGGAGAGTTGTATATTTCCGCCGCTAAGGGGACTAGCTTGATCTCCAAAAGTTTTCAGGCCATTGTTCTTAACTGTTGGTTCGGTTCAGTCTGAATGTGGTAGATATAATTATACGACACTCGAGGAGATCTACCTTGTATTTGTCTTATTTTACCCTGATGGTTCATATTTTACACGCGGCATTAAAAACCATTGCCAACCGGATGAGTTGGTTCCGGATTAACAAATGCTGTCACCGGTACTGTTAGCCAGCAGAGTACCAACTAATGGACGGGAACAGGTGATCCGCTGTGGAGAACCTGAAAGGAAGCAGCCGAAAGACGAAGGAAGAAGAAGACTGTTTTTCCAGACATAACTTCCTAACAGGTGGTCCAATTCGTCCAAATGTGGAGCAAATTAATCAACTCAATTAAATCCATGGTATATATTTCTTATTTCACTATGATAGTTCTTAGGGGAGCCTTTTTCCCGAAAACGTCAGTTTGTGCGATTTACTCTGAATTTGGTGCATATGTTGTATATATCATAATTCTACTCTCACAGTTTCAGGAGGGTTTTCTATTACAAAAACACAGTTTTTCAGACACAACTTCATATTCAATATGAGGAGGTCAATTAGGAGGATTGCTTGTACATCGCAGGAGATTGGGGGCTTTTTGGAGAACTACCCTTGCTGTCGGCCTAGTTTTAAATTGCTCATATGTATTTTGTTTCCAACATTCCGTATAATGATGATGATGTTGATGATGAAAAAACATCAAATCTCAAGTGAATAATAGAGTATTAGCCGTCTGATGGATTTTGCATTTGTGGGAGGAATGTGTGGAAATAACAAGACTAATTCCCCAAAAACTGAACATTAAGTTTCAGACTATAAAACATCCAATAATGTAATCGTATCAGGGACAGAAGAGATTGTCAATGAATTTTTGCAAAATTAAAAAACAAACAAACGTAGGACTTCCTAAAAACGGTCTCCAATCTATCCTCGGGTAACTTATTACAGACAAATAAAGTTAGGTTGGAGTAATGAAATATATTGGACGGCATGATGTAATAAGATTAAATGCTGACGTACAACCCCGATTAGGGAACCTGTGTAAACGTAAATCAAAACATAATGCTATCATCAGAACAAACTGTGTTGACAGTGTTTCAGAGACCTTGACCCTCATAAAGTGCTAAACATATCCTGTCACAATTTTCCCATACTTCTGATGCCCCTGTCCTAAATAGTTGGAACATGTTGGAAGCATCATTCGGGGAAAAAAAGAATATGAAGAAGGAAAATCAATGAAAATAACGAGAGAAATGAATGAATAAACTATTTAAAATTGTTTTCAATTGAGTAGAAGTCATTATATTAGGACATTTCCACATTCTGCTTTTTCTATATTATATTTTACAAATATGATATTATTATCATATTTTTACTATTATATTATATTTATATTTTAGGAGCGGTGGTAAATATTGAGGCAATAAATTGACGTTAATCTATTGGCTACATGGATTTCAAGATCAAGCATAGTAGGCACAGTTTTAGAAGCCCTCACATTTTGAAGGTACCTGCCTTCTCTAAAGCTGCCAGCAGTGGATTAACATTCCTCACCGATAACTCTCAGACACACTGCCGGTTCGTATTAACTTAATATCAAGCGGTTGGTTTTCAATAAATACATTTGTGGATGTGAACAAAAAACCTCCTTACATGCATCATGTGTTGAGCTGGGCTTATAACCTCATAACCAAGGGAGGTTATGTTTTCACCTGTGTTTGTTTGTCAGGTTGTCTCTCTGTTAGCAAGATTACTGAAAAACTGATTTTTACGGATTTGCATGAAATTGAACCCAGAGGTAGGTTTTGGTGAGAAAATAATAGAATAAGACTTTTGGAGTAGTGACCATTATTTTTTATTCGTAGAAGTTTCCATTATTTTTGATGCTTTTCTTCTCCTTCAGATTCCTTTGATGTTCCTTCAGGAGGAGGGGGGGGGGTCATGTGCCTTTGTTCTTCTGATTCCTTTAATGTTCCTTTAGGGGGGGGGCTCATGTGCCTTTGCTCTTGATTCCTTTGATGTTCCTTTTGTGAAGGAACTGGCAGCTGGGAGAGGAACAGGAAATGACGAAACAATGTCTGTTTGCCAGAGAGGAACAGGAATCAACACAACACACGTCAAAGAGTAAACATCTTTACGGATCATTTTACATCCGTATAGAATCATATACTCAATAAGAGTGTGGAGTGGCGACAGGAGGAAACAAAGTAGGTTCAAAGGTAGATTCTGGCCTTTGATGGAGCTTCGCGCTCTTTGGGGGGCTTTCTCTAGTTCCTGTTGAAGTCCTTTACTTTAAACAAGCATGAAATAATCAGGATTCAGGGGTATTTCAAGACTGACAGTCAGTAAGATTAAAAAAGTAAAACAAAAAAACCCTCCATCTACATGTGATGTAGCAAATGGACCCTTGTCTTCACTGCTTTATTCCTATGAACTTAATCACAAGCTTTGCTATTTTGCGTAGTTAGAACTTTGAATCTTAATTTCCATATTTTGGCGCCATTGATGCCAAGAGTTGGGGCGCATTAAAGTATATGAATATGAATAAGAGAGTATATACTTATACTGAGTATAAGTATATACTCTCTTATTCATATACCATATAAGAAAAAGAATACTTATATGGAATATGAGGTTTGCTCCTTAAACAAAAGCAACCACCAGAATGAGCCTCCAGTTGGAAAACCTGAAAAATGGGAAACAGAAAACATCTTCCTTAAATAGCACATGGAATCCATCCACTTACTTAGTTATTTTTGTGTGGGGAATGTTTTGTGTTTAATAAAAATATGAATCTATTACAAATGCTCAAGAAATCAAATGTGTCCACAAATGAAGTTAAAAATGGTTTTTAACAAAAGTTAAAATCCATTTTCAGCCTTTTAAAAAGACATTTAGCTGTTAGCTGAACTTGCCCCTGTTTTATCTCAGACCCTGAGGCCTTTCAGTCCCAGGAAACACTCGTGCGTTTGCAATGGAAAAACTGGGTGTCAAAAGTCTAGTTTAGTGGCTTCCTCATACCCATAAAACTCTTCTTTTGTTGAGCCAGTTAATTGCTATTTAAGGAGGATGCCTTGCTCAGGGGCTAACAGAGAAGCTCACAAACCGCAGACAAAGACTCAGGTTAAAGCCTCACAAACAAACCAGTTGTTCCAAAATGACCGTTCTTGCAGGAATGTAGCTAGGTGGACAAAACCCTTTCTCTGAAACCATTTTTCTCAGGCCCGTTTCACGTCATCTTCACATTTCTTTGCACGGTTCCAAGAAGTGGCTGGTAAATTCTGCAGCAATGGTATTCTGCAATGCTGGCAACAGAATAAAGGCAATTAAGCGCTGTTAGCAGCGTGCCTGGACAGCCGGCAGCCATACTGGATGTCTTGCCAATTTACCTCATGCGTGTGCAGAGAGAAGGAGAGGCAGAAACGATTAGATTAAAATAACGCACATTCTTCCAACTCTCTTACATACCACCTATTTGTGTTCAATCAGTTCTGCACTGTCGCAAATGTTTGAGCCTCCAATTGTACATGTATCCCCTGCTAATTCTCCAGTGGCCATGACAGCTAATTTGCACTTGGATATTGTAATTTAGATATGAAGTACTTAATTACTTTCATACTTGAGTCAGGCTCCCCAAGGGACCCTCCAATATCGCAATTTTCTCCCCATCTCACCCATGTCTGAGACCGTTTCTCCAGCTTTACGTCTACCGGAACAGAAATTAAGTGGTGTGCTTTAATCTTTATTATACAAGCGACGGCGCTCGGTGCTAGTGCATCTTTCATGTGATTAAAAAAAGGAAGAAAAAAGGTCTCAAATTGATGGGAATTAAATTAATCAAAAAATACACAGATGCATCTGAAGTGACTGGGATCCTGCTGTGTTTTAATTCCTGACTTCCCATAGAATGGCAAAAATAACTCCAAATGGAAATAAGAGTCACAAGAACATTGAATTTTCTCAATTTTGGGGCAAAGTTAATCATTTTAGGGCCATAAACAGCGGATGTGTGATATCGATAATTAACACAAATTGCCATCCCCGGAATTGGCCCTTGAATATTTACAAGCAACAACTGATTCTGGTTAAACTCTGAGATAGTTTAATCTGGAACACGCGGCTCACTCGTGGTCACCCCAATTCATAAGTTTGTCCGTCCGATCAATAGCGGATATAATATCATTTTATAGAATTAAACTCAAGGAAAATCCAATGAGGAAGCATTTAACCGTCTGAAAAAAAATGAACCTCAAGATTATACTGTAATTCCACAAAACACATTAAAGGATATGAGTTATTGGTGTAATTCAAATTATTTGGGTATCCATCCATTCATGAGATGAACTTAAAATAAATGATTTCTCGGGACACAAGAGTTGCAGTTTGTGATCTTTTGACCCCCACTGACGGGAGATACTTTGAGGCATTTATTTGAACACGAGAGCCGTAAATGTTGTTCCTGATCTTTGGGTACCCCTCCATGAGAAATACTTCAATTGTAGTATTTCCCGGAACACAAGAGTTACAGTTTAACTGAAGTATTTCTCTAAACACAAGACTTCTACTTTGGGATGGTTTGACACCTATTGATGAGAAATACTTTTGGGGGAAGTATTAACTTTATATTTACGTAAGGAAAAATTAGCATGAGCATCATTTGACAATTTCATTACATAACTGCTAAATGTATTGACTAATTGTTATTTCCTAATTCTCATGTTTAGATCCTGTTTGGAGTTCCCAGAAATGTTCCATTCCAGCGCAGACAACCAGTGGTTGGTAGGTCAGGGAGCCGACGGACAGAGTTTATATAATCATGGACCACATCCACATGGCCGGCCTCAGTTCTACCCTCCTCGGCCCAGCGCCACCGTTCATCATGCCCGTCCTCCGTATCCCTATGATGATGGCTACAACAGGGTGCAAACCCCTGTTTGGAGCCAGCTCCAGAACACTTGGAAGGTAGGTAGCCACAATATAACAACATAGTATTGACATGCACACCAGCATCCGGGGGAGGAGGCGTTCACATGGAACACAGAGAAACATGATCGTTGGTATTCCTGTATGGAACATTCTGAATACCGGGGTCTCCCTTTGTGGCTTCTGATCGCTGCCTACTCTTTCTGCAGACCCTTGTGATGTTTAGCCCTCACATATTTACTGATATGTCTGTCACCGCCAGCCTGTATCTAAATTAATCTGGCTGTGGCTGGAGAAAATGAAGCCACTTAAGGTTAAAGCGGGCTTAGCTCTACCATCTCCATACCCATGAGGGTCTGATGTGACCCTCATGGGTAGAGAACCAGGTCTGGAAGGGGCGGGTCATCATGATTGAGTTCTGTGTGACAAGTGTGAAGTGAAACCATGTGACCAGATCGGGGAACACGCACCAGTTCTGTTACACATGAGACAGACTTGCATTTGTGACATAGATGGTTTCGTGCACAGTCAAAAAAAAAGTTTGTGTGCCTGTTGTGTTGTGGTACATTGGCAAGATCAATGAACCACACATAAAAGTCCGAAGTAGGCAGGAATTCATGCAGTTTCCAGCCGTCAACGGAGAATTAATCCAGCTTATTTCTTCTGGAGTACTAGAATTTAATATATGAAGTTTACAAGCGCAAACCATTGACAGGATACCTCTAAAATCCAGATATTAACCGGGCCAGAGGTGTGCCGTTAAACGCAGTCATCGTTAATGTGATCTGGAACATCTTTGGTTTAATGTGTCAAGGTGCTAAAACGGTCAAATGAGCTCCAAACAACAAGACAGAATTTACATCTTCATCTGTGTTTATTCATATCTTTACCGTCAATTGTTTGGTTTTTTCCCAAATATAAAAAAAACAACTAATGAATGTATTTGTAGGAAAGTTTACCCAGTGGTAGTTATTGGCATATCCTAGAGATTGTTCCATTTTGCTGATATTATTTCATGACCTCATGATGTGACATCATAGTAACCTTTTCTTAGCCATTGTGGAATAGAGGACTGTTTTTGTTTTTTCATTAATAAATCAGTCAATAATTACCCGATTTGCTTAAATTTATATGAGCCTATTGACTTTGTACCCGACATCATCCTGCTAGAAATGAACCGGATCTGGAACCGGAAGTTGATTTTATGATGGATTTTGATGTTTTTTGTTTTTTTTTTAGAAATTAATATCTTTAAAAAACAATTTAAGTTAATTATACCGATCGGAAATTTTTTCCATAGTTAGTCCATTTATGGCAGATTTTTTTATTCCAAAGGAAATGATGTAAAGCAGATGTAAAAAAAACTAACCAAAAAAACTAAGTACTTAGCTGAAATTGACAAAAAGTCCCTTTCGGCACGTCACATAATCACAAAAACTTCATCTTGAATAAAACCATAAATCCATATAGAGTATTATTTTTAAGATGGGTTCAGTAATTGGAAAGTATCAGAAAAAAGCATTTTAACTGATTCTGATCAGACATCCGGTACTGTTTTACCTCGTTGCAGGATCAAACTCTCAGAGTGCTTTCTAATTTTATTTTTTATATTAAGGAGTTATTGACAGTCCTTATAAAACAATCTCCAAATGCGTCTTGCGGCTTCGCCTCACAGCTGCATTACCCCCCCTTTGTTCCTCTCAGTCTCTTTACACTGGGACATTACATTTATATGGTTTCCAGACAAAGAGCTGTGATCACAATGCAAACAACTGCAACCGCCAATTTGAAAAGAAATCACCATCATTGTGAGTTTTTCTTTACCACACACCTCTCCTAATAGCCCGTTTATCACCACAGGTATAAAATGAATGAGCTGTCAGCTTAAAGAAAACTTGTCACATGTATAATTACGGAGCTCAATGAAAAGCATTAGCTGTCATAAATACGAAACCCAATCGGGTCGTAAACACAGTGGGCCCCCGCTGACGTGCCTCCTCCCGCCTGCTGCATGTAAACAAAATCAATACATTGTCGGAAAGCCTTTGTAAAGAAAAAGGTTAATATAACATTGAGGATAGCAACTGGAGCGGGTCACTGATTTTATGGACAGAGCATCTATGTGATTACAGGATGTGTGTCACCGTCTGTTGCGGATACTGTACATACTGGCCCGATTGTGACCGTATTGCTGTTGTTCACACATGTCGCGAACCATTTGAATGCACTCTGTGTTTCAGGGGTCATTTCTTTGGAATTCTGTCTCAGGGGATTGTAGCGCCATTGTCCAGGAAACTAAGAACCCCACACAATGTGAAGACAGATCACTGAGCCATAACTGGCAACTGCAATTACTGTATGCCCCTCGGTGGGAGCACACTGTGTGTATTCATGTGCTCTTGAATATATGCGCATGCTTTTGAGGTTGCACAAAGATTGCAGCAGACCTCGTTTGGGATTAAGAAAACAGGATCTATTTTTCTGCTTTGCTTTGATGCAAAAGTGAGCCTGAATTTTGTATGTCCGGGGTGCGCTGGGCCTTTTGTGAGGGGGCTCCCAGATCAACTGGAGCTGTCTCTTTAAGAAGGGAAATACAAGAAGGGAGATATGAATCAGACTATTAGAGAAGAAGGAACAGAAAACATCCTTATGTTAGATGCTTGACTTATAGACTTCAAAGCATTGTTGCAGTATGTTTTTCACCTATGTAGGAGGCCTTTCATGTGCTAAAGATGCTTTGGTGTGGGATGCGTTTGATTTTGGGCATGTGCAAATGGGTGTGGGTGAGCCGAGGACTGCCTCAAGGTAGAAGCCTCCCCACTTCAATACTTGGAGAAAAGAGGAAGGTACAGGTGAAGATGAAGGGTCAAAATTCCTTCCTCAAAAGGAAAAGATCGTTTTTTTTACATCATGCTGTTAAGAAAAGTCTATTTAGTCGAGAATTAGCCAACACGATGCCGTGCCAAAGAAAACAGCACTCTTTAATGAAGTCATGCTAACATATTAGTGAGCTTTAGCAACTGTAGCAACACCTGGTCCAACTGATGCAGCAGGTGGTTGGTGTAAAAATATCAGAATACATTATTTCTCAAAGTCTTTTACAGGGAGGATTTACAAATGATTGCATCATTTAAAAGGGTACATTACAAATATTGAGCACAGGGTGGTAATAATGTAATGTAATTCAGACATGTGTTACTGATCACAGCTGTGTAGCATTGAAGGATGCTGAGTCAGCTTGATTCTAGACCCCAAGAACTCTACTTGTGCTGTTGTGGGTTGATCATAACCTCCATCACGGGTGAATGTGAGCAAACCGACATTGAAATGAAAATTGCTAAATGTTCGAACTTGCCTAAAAATGTCAAAATAAGCAAATTGAAGAGAGCAAAAATGAGATACACATATTTACGGCCCTTCAGAAGCCAGTAAAATTCTGTCCAGTCTGACTATTCCTGTGACTCGCATGGGTAAGCCTTTGATGGGGTGGCCTAAGAAGGAGAATAATTACAAACATTTTGGGAAGAAAAGGTGCAGAGGACAAAGAGAAGTAATCTGTGGTGGTGCAAGGGAACAAGGTAAAAAAAAAAAAATTTTTTAAAAAAATCTGAAAAATGTGTGAACAAGGAGAGAGGACAAAAAACGAGAGAAGTGTCAGGACAGCAAGGACAGGGGAATGCCAAAGCATGCGAGAGCGGCCGTGATTGGTTTGGACCACCCATACGGACTGGCTTAGTGCCTGAGCTGGCCAGACGGTGGTTTGATCGCTGGACTGGACGCATGGATGAATGAGTGGAGGGATAAAGAGAGGCAGAAGTCCAACGTAATGATTCACATAGATGGAACAATGTGCTAGAAACAATAAAACACACATGCCATCACCAGCATCTGCGTGCAACTATGATTCGTTCCAAATATGGATATATCAGTTTAGCAAAGTTAGTTTGGCTTTTAATATGTTCACATCCCATAAAAGTCTAGGCTATCGACCGTATTTAACTCAATGACCCCAGAATACAGGGTGGTCATAAAAAAGAACCTCGATTATATTAAAGATGGTAGCAGACGATTTCCTCCCACTTAAGTGTTTCCAGGTGGTGTTATTGTTGGTGGAACTAGCCATTTTCAAATCAATATCAATCAATATCAACCTTTGAATTTCCGGTAGTAGATTTAAACTCCTATCTAAGAGACATTTTTTTTGTTTACACTGACAAAGACAACGGCGGAAAAAATCCATTCCATTCATCCAAGGTGGCTGGTCTTGTCCTCTAGCTGGAGGATAAGGAAAATATCCTCCATAATAATAATAATAATAATAATAATTTGAAACAACCACAACATTTTTGGTTGATTTTCCTCTTTAAACAGTACAATCCCTTCAGCCTTACATTTATACAGTTATCAGATTCACATCTGTTACTACCTCTGATACCATCTCAGAGGTAGAACACTCCAAACCCTCAATTATGCCTCCCATTGCATTTTTTTCAGAGCACAGGGACAGAATAATGGTGCACGGAGCCCACCTTGATAACGCTACTGCTAAACGGGCTACTTTTGCAAAGAGGGCTGGATCCCTATCCATGTTCTGAGAAGCAACTACTAAGATCAGAGGCTAAATAAGGGAGTTTGTTGCTAATGTCATCTTTAGTGAAGACCTGAAAAGAGATAGAAATGGTGCTCGGCATCCAACCTGTCCGGTTTGTCAATTAGTCAGTTTTCGTGGGAGATTTTGAGCGATACTAAATTGTATAACGAAAGTGATGTTAACAGGGAACCCATCCAAATGTCAATGTCTCATTATTCTATAACCACGACCATCATCATTTCCATTCCAAGTGATAGAAATATAATAATAATTAAGATAACTTTAATATTTTCTATCATATTTTTGTCATATTGCACCTACTACACAACGACTCATGTGATGTCCTCATTCAATCCTACTTTTGTCCGACACAAGAAACCAAAACTCAACGTAGCAAAACAAACGGAGGTTGAAAAGTCAGATTAACTTTAAATTAAATCTGTCTAAAAATGTTGATCTTTACATGGCACCTAATTGTTTTTGGAACAATTAAACAGTCTTACTGGACTCAATGTTGTTCTCGACCCTCCCTGCATGCTTAACTAACTGTGTGATTTACATAACATACTGTAAATTGAATTAGCTAATCAAATGAAGCCTCAGGCTAAAATTGCATTTTCTGACATGAAACATTTTTCCCCCCGGAGGGACAACAGTCTCTCTGTTTGGCTCCAGATCCCTCTCACAAAAGTAGAAACACACATAGGTAACAAACTTGGGTTAAATAAGAAGACTTTCAAAAGTAGTTGGTTTGGATCTGTGACTTACACGTTACACGTTCTCATTACTCAATATATCTAAACCTAAACCCAGGAAGGGCCCAGAACCGCCATAGTTCACCACCGACATCCTTTTTTCTCTATTTTTGTGTATGAATTGGATTTTTCTTACAAAATTTAACAGAGTTTCCTGTTTTTAAAGATGATTTTGTTTAAGGAAAGAAATGTTTCTTAATACCTACACAGACCCGAGAAGAATTAAGCCCCTTGAACTAAATAGCTAACCGAAAACCCCCTCCTCTTTATAGAACAGATTTAGAACTGGGACGTTGAAGAGGTTGTGAGCATGAACTGCTGTTTGCTGGTCTCGCAACACAATCTCAGGGGAGTTCAAGTCCCAAAACACTAATTTGATGACTTTAAAGCCATTCAGAGGTGAACTCGCTCGTCTGTTTGGGATCATTGTCCTGCTGCATGACCCGGTTTCATCTGAGTTCCAACTCACACACTGATGACCGAACCTCAATAACAGCAATTCATCCTGACCTTGAAGCCTCCCTACTTGACACCACCCCCTCCATGCTTGATCAAAGGTACAATATTTGTTTTTGTGGAATGCTGTGTTTGGTTTGTCCAACCTTTCTTGTCAGATTATAATAGACTTAAGGACCTAATTGGTGATGAACGCGACCACAATTGTTTTTTTTCTTTATATTAAATGAATGTATTTCTACAGATATGCGTGTATACGAGCACACAGGATGGCCAATACACTGTAATTTACAGTATTTCAACAATTTTGGTAGGCATCGTGGTAAATTCAGGAAAGCCGAAATGTTCCACTAGATTAGCGGCGGCCCACTCCTCGCCATTCTTCCGTGGAATCCACACTTAACTCTTGTCTTTTGCAGGGTGCCACCACAAGCTCTGACCTTTATTGAGAGGCCTGTAGTTCTTTGGATACTTTCTGTGGATCTTTTGCGACATCCTGAATAAGCCTTCACTGAACTCATGGAGGAATTTTGGAAGATCGATCACTTCTGGGAAGGTTCATCATCGGTGGAGTACCACTAGCTAATCTAATCAGGTATCAGGTATTTTCCAGTGGCAAATATTGACAGATAGTTTTGGATTTAGTCACGAAGGAGGGCGAAGGATACATAAAATACAAATAAACAGGAAGGGTTCCAATTCTTTGGCATGAAATGTTACATATTTTTAGATCTTATATTAGATTTAAAGACATGACCATTTGTTCCATCCTGATCGAAATAAGCTTTCACACCGTCAAAAAGATCTTTAGATGTCACCTGTGACAGAAATAAGATTTTTTTTTAGATAATTGGACGATGAAAAATTCTTTTTTTGAAATATTTTTCACTTTCCTTTGACCCCATCTGATATGGTGTTATCGGACACACTGATGGGATTAGGCTGCATGGGCTTCCAAATGTTTCACGTCGGGTTCTTTAGTGTCAGTAGTGCACTGGACATAACTCCATGCTAATAACACACACATAAACACATCTTTACCCCTCCTGCTCACCTTTGAACTCCTACGCTGATTGTTCTTACAAAAGCAGAGATCAAGCCATTGGACCAGTCTGGTAATTGACACACAGAACAAAAACACAAGCCACTTCTGGACAGAACATATCATAATCCCTCAGGTCGGGGCTGCCGGGGGATTCAAGGCCACCAAGATTGCTATTCATAGTATGGAGAGACAAGGGGAGACCTCCGGGGAAGAACATTGTGAGGTGTTGGTAGGAGTCTTGGTATGATGCCCATGGGAAGAAAGGTGATTTTGTAACAAAGAGTTTAATACACTCTGGTTCCGTGTCTGAACCCAGAGGATCCAGACCAGATCCTGGAAGTGTGTCCTTTTTAAGACCAGACAAGACTAAATAATCTTAGAAAATGTCACATGTGCATTCTAAAATGAAGGAAAGAAAGAAATGAGGAGCAAAATCTGTAATGCTAATTATAATTTTAGACGAAAGTTTTAAAACTTTGACTGGCAAAGGTTATGACAGGAAACATAACAGAGGGTTACGAAACTACGGAAAGTGAGGAATTGTAAGGAATGCAAGACAGAGACAAAAGATACAAATCAAAAATAAGAAAATACAGAATGATTTTAGTCGAAAGAACTAACAATAACAAAATGACAAAATATACAAAAAGATAATGAAGATGGTTAAGCTACAAAAAGACGACAACACATCACAAAATAAAAGCAATAACATCAAAGGCACTAAAAAATAACGAATGTTAAAAAAAAGGATGCAAATATATGATGAATGGAGATTGTTTATTCTTAAAATTGGCTGGGACTGTTAAAATTGTGAAATGGATTTCTGGAAATTCCAGAACGCAGCACAATTATCACAACAAACCGCCCGATTGTTTATTCCGCCCTGCGGCCCTCTCTCAGACACATCATGTTCATACAGATCTAATTTATAATCACAAACATGTTTTGAAGGAAAGCTGAATGGATTCAATTTCCTATTACCATAATCAGGAAAACCATTTCAGAAAATTTACATCGCAAATCACAGGATTGTTGACCTTGATCAAGCTTAAATATTATAAAAAAATATATATGTGAAGATGTGTTTCTTTCCCAAACATTTGGTTTTGAATTGGAAATATCAGTTCAGAAAAAAGTCTATTATTGAATTGAATTCTTATTTTATTACTCAAAAAAAAAAAAAAGAGGTATAGTAAAAAATAACTCAATAATACAATCGTGGTAAAAACAGTAAAAGACAATAAAGTCAGTTGTACAGAAGTGGGAGTGGAGGTGAAGTCACTTAAGTAAGATAAACTCAACTACCAACAACGTGATAAAATCAATGAGGAAGTAGTAAAACAGGAAGTCAAGGCTAGTCAATTGCATATACTTAGTCCCAAATCAGATCGCTCTGCTTCAAGGGGCTTCATAATCGATACGACACCCTCTACCCTCAGGACATCAATTTGATTAAATAAAAACCCTTTTCACAAGAAACAAAATGCATGAAACCTCAGGAAAAGCCACAGACCGACGATTATTAGGAGTCACATGTGAAGAACAGACCTTCAATTTCACACATCATTTGATTTACAATGACAACATTTCTGATAAAGAAAGATATATAAGTATATGTGCGCAATGTGGATTCTCGGAAGCAAAGCAAAAAGTCGACACATTGGGAGGCTAACCGAAACCGCTATCTCTCCATACCTTAACTGATGAAGAAGTTGTACTTACGTGAAGAGGAGAGATACTGGATCTATTGGTAGAAGAATGCTGGAGATGGAGCTGACCATGCTGTTAATGATTTTAACGGTATATTCCTCTTCAAGCACCCTGCTCTCCACTCCACACCCGTATCCATGCTAATCTCTCTAACCAATATTCACACCTTCCATCGCCTATCCCAAACTTCACAAGAATAGAAGTCAATGTTGCCTCTAGACCTCCGGCCATTTCTCTGTTCCCACAGCGATTTCAAGTATTTCTGTCCGATTTTCAACGTGACAGTGTGGCTTTAGCTGTTTGTGATTCAAATCAACGGCAGAAAATGGGAACTGTAGGGAGTACAGGCCATATTCACACGAGAGAGCCAGCCATTATTCACATTTTGAAGCGTTCCCTTTTTTTCAAGGCTGGCTTACTTCAAATACCGAAGGTTCTGATAAGTCCGATTCTAATGATGCTATGTCATGATTTGGAGATTATGTTAATCATTATGCGATCAACGCATCGTGATCAGATAAAGGTTTTTCTTGAGAGAGATGAGCCGCCGTTCCGTTGATCTTCAGAATCAAGCAGTCCACTCGAGCAGCTTTTTAATTTTAGCTGTTCCAGAGATCATCTCAAGTCGCTGCAGTTGATTTAATTTGCTGCTGAGGACGTCTTCTATCTTAAACCACGTCAGCACCGTTTCACCATTAAATTAACAATGTTGAGATTCTCCTACTTGCGGTCTTAAGAACTTAAAACCACAACATCCACAGCTCAATCAGTGGGACCTTTGTTGATGTCCTTCCCTCTTCCCTTGCTTCCTGTCTGCCTCCTCACTCCCGGATGTCCCCTCTAACAGATGAGAGGAAAGTTCAAAGGTTTGATCGGGGATTTGTTGGCATCAAAGCTTTCTTGAATCTGGTTATGTGCCACCAAGGAGCCAGACCGACTGTAAGAGGCCATCAGTGTGGCAGAGGTGGCAACAGAACAGTCAGTCGTTAGAAGTAGGACATTTTTCTCCGGTACAATGAAGGACTTTTCCACTGGCACTTTTTGATTTTCATACCACTGAAAGGCTTTACGAGCTTTAACTTCTATTACTGCCATTCACAGACAAAGAATGGTGGTAATAGAATGTACACGTTCAGAATGTTTTGAGTGCGAATAAACCATTTGGATCAGTGGTTCTAAAACTTTTTTCAATAGTGTGTCCTTTTTTGTATTATTTCAATTATAACATTTTTGATAGAAAAAAAAAATGTCTTAGAAAAACATTTTTTGTCATCATGCGATAAGAATTAAATGGTATTGTAGATGAAATAGAACTGAGTAACTGACTTTTGTTATCTTCGTTTTTCTTTTTTACTTTTTTCTCTTACGCTTCAATCGTGCTGATTTGTATCACTTATTCAATAACCAGACTTTATGCTCGCAATGAAATTAGTTCACGTAACCTTTAAAAGTGAATATAAAACATCAGTCATTCGACTAAAGTAATTTTTAATCAACTTATTATTATTATGAAATCATTTTTTATCAATTACGCATAACTGATATATCTCAAAGTAACATGTAAAAGAAAATCTCCTGTCCACTGCAATAGCCAAATAAACCACAAAGGTGTTAATGTATCGGATT
Source organism: Lophius piscatorius (assembly GCA_009660295.1). Taxonomy (NCBI): domain Eukaryota; kingdom Metazoa; phylum Chordata; class Actinopteri; order Lophiiformes; family Lophiidae; genus Lophius; species Lophius piscatorius. Next base: position 241 of record VRLP01004999.1, on the reverse strand, counting down.
TGAAAAAACACTGATCTAGAATACAAAAATATTGTAAGAATTAAAGAAATGGAAAAGAAATCACATCTTTTCCTTCCGGTTGCGTTTCTCGCATCTGTTTCCGGTCTGTTTGCCTATCTTACATATTTTACATTACGTAGCTCAGCACCATGGGTGATCGGGCTTTCTGTTCTGCTGCCCCTCGTCTGTGGAATGCCCTCCCTGACCATCTCAGGGCTCCACAGACGACTGACACATTTAA
>VRLP01004998.1:0-41769 GCA_009660295.1 Lophius piscatorius | reverse complement strand
TTGTTTTTTTATCTTCATTCTAAGAAGCTATTATTCGCCGTGCTATAGTTTTATTATTATTTATTTTTTCATTCCTGTGTTATTCCTGTTTTATTTTAAGTATATATTGTCGCTGAGAAAGGCAGTGATGACCTATGTCAAGTTATTATTATTTATATTTTATTTATTTATAATTGCTGCATGAACCGTTATTCCTGTGTTATAACGAGCTTTAAAACCATTTTAATAAAAATCTAACCCTACATTGTCTATATAGATAAAATCCCATACTCACCACTCCTCCAGGTAGACCGGTTGTTGGCACCGTTAGGTTACTCCGGTCCACCATTGGGAGCTAGAGACTCTGGTTGGCCAGACGTGGTGAGGTAAGTCCCTTCGTAGGTATGTCCTCTGGCCACCAGGGGGCGAGCGTCCTGTGTTCCATACACCGCACAACAACAGGAGGCAGGCATCAAGTCTGAGGATCACCTCCAAACTTGCCATAGTCATTCCTTGCACTATGTTCCTCACTCATGGTGTCGTCGAGAAAATTTAATTGTGGTGGTAATTTATCTGGAATATCATCAGTTTTCAATAAATATGTGACCAAATCCTGTTTCTTTGTGATTTTGGAACCTAATTGTTGTTGTTTCAACTCGTTTTAATGAGGTCATGGCCGAAAACGGCATTTGTGGGCGTGGCTTCGCCTTTTCAGACGTTTTCTATGTTTACCATGGTCCTTTTTAATTTTTTCCTGGATTATAATACCTTTTTGAAAAGGTCTCTACAGGGTGGATGTTTTGGGGTAAAGGGTGAGAGAGCCAGAGAGAGAGAGAGACAGAGAGAGAGACAGAGAGAGAGACAGAGAGAGAGAGAGACACAGTGAACTTTGGAAGAAGACAGAGCTAGGGGAGCAAGCCTTGAGGGGCTTAAATCTCCCCCCACCGGATCGGGCTGCCGCTCTGCCCACCCCTACTCCCTTCACCGAAGTGAGGGAAGGACAGGAAGGAGAGAGAGAAAAAAAGAAGGTGAGGATTATTATTTTTTTAAATATTTTTAAATATTTTTTCAGAGATTTGGGATAATGGGTGGGTGATACTTCTGTGTTTCAGGAGAGCTCAACATCCGAAGGCTCTGGCGAAGGTTAGGTTTGGAAGAAGGTTATCACGACGAATCCCCCCGCCTGGTCCGACGACCCAGCAGTTGAATGGGGAAACGAAGGCAGTGCACTGGCCGGCGCCCGTCTTAACAGTTCTCCCTGACCTGTATCACCCCCTTCCTTCGGAAGGTCTATACCTGAGTTCATCTCTGTTTTTTTCTGGTTAGGGTTAGCAGTTGAATGGGGTTATTTATATATATATATATATATACATATACACATACATATATACACATACATATATATACACACATACATATATATATATATATATGTATATATATATATATATATGCGTGTGTTTCTGTGTATATATGTAGTGGGGTACATGTGTAGGGATGCATATGTATGAAAAGTATAGTGAGCGATTTCCTCCCCGCTTATCCACCATGCCCATTTTTTGCTGAAAATGATTGTGGGAGCCCTAACATCTTTTTCTCTCCTCTTTCCCTCCAGAGCTGTGGTTCCGTGAGAAATAGTTTTAAGTTACAGAAGTCTCAATAAATATTTTAAAGTGGATTCACCCAGCCGGTCCTAAGGCTGGGTGAAGAATCCCTTAGGTCATCACTGATGCAGCGTTTTGGTCATGAGGCACTCGGGTGTATGAAATCTAGAAACCTGTCCAGGGGCCCGAATAATGATGAACCTCCTCTGATCGGCCCTACGTCCTAAGTTGATCTCCACCGGCATCACCCAGACCTTGAAAACGGACAAATCAGGTAACTATGCCACTCTCACAATAATATACAGCGTGTTTTGTTTTTTTTCTCTCTCATAGATAGGGGGTCTCTTCATTTTAAAACCAGAGACCCCACAAACCCAATACAGAATCATGTGGGTTAAACTGCCCCCCCCCTCCCTTTTCTTCCTCCATCTCTTCACTCTCCATATCTCCCTTTATCTGATATTAAAGAAAAAATTGGTCATAGTATAATCTCCATCAGGTACATCCCCACTCCTTTGGTTGGTGTGGTTCCTCAGCCTCCTAGGCCTCAGCTCACTCCCTGCTGTCATCTCCCTCTGATGACGCAGCACATGGTGCGAAACGTTAGGGAAATTCAGGCTGACTTGGGCCCAACCTTGACTCCTTTTTAAAAAAAAATGTAATCATATCTCCAAATTCCACACATGTGGTGGAGTTGGCATTTACTTTTAACTTAAATTGTGTTAATTAAGTTTGTTTTTGGAATATTGGAGTGAGGTCTCACATCATTGGCCACTCAGAGCTACCGGCCTACCTGGCACTAGAACATCAGCTACATGGACAATCAAACTGAACACTAATTACTGCTAACTAAGCCACAGGATTCTGGCGTTCGGACTGAGGGGGATTTACGGACCCTCTCCAACGTCATCGGAACCATCAGCTGGGTTACAGTGGAGCCTGGGACCAAAACTCCACCTCAGATTCTAGGACCTCCACCATCTCGGGCCCTGCTGACATTGCAGGCTTCCAGCTACGGTGACTGTGTCAGCAGAGATCTGCTGAGTGCCACTGGACCGGCATTATTCCACTAAAGGTAGTCCTCACTGTTAACCATAGTGTTTCCTTACAGGTCCCAGGCGGCCCAGTTCAGCCTCACAGCAGGGGATGTAGCTTTAAATAATAGGGACAGATATTATAAAAATTTAGGGAGGAATAGGAGAGTGTTAGGAATGTGAGAACGGATGTGGGGCTTCACACTAAGCCACATTATTACAACCAGGCCCAAGATAACCACACAAGGAACTTAGCCAAAGAGTATTTTAAGTTGATACAGGCAGTTCACCACAAGAACATCATTGATCAGACCATCATCAACCACAACCCACTCACAGGCATGGCTAAACATGTCCTCAAACTCACTGCTTTTATTAAACCCTCCTCCCCCACGGAAGAGGTCAGATCCAAGCTCAACAATAACACTGAGACATGGATGGAAAATAACCTACATATTTTACAAGAGCACTATTTTGGTATTATTTTTGCCTACAGTAACTTACCTCCGGATTCTATCCCCCTCCAAATTGCCTCTGGCTGGGCCAATAAGCGCCATAAGGAAAGATTGTCCCTATCCACCGTTGAGACCATCAGGTCCCCATTGGAGAGGGGTCGTAGCTCCTCCCACGTTTCCGAATCTCTATCTCCTTCCTCTGCGGGGTCTCTGGTGGCGGACAACCCTCCGAGAATGGACCTGGGGAACGAGGTAGAGTTTCAACCCCTGCCCATATCACAGAAAGTCCATAGTCACCATAAATCACCATCTATTGCAGAGTTCAACATTAGACAGTAGAGTTTAGGGTGAGGGAGAGCCAACGTTCTCCATGGGATCTCCTCCCTCTAGCCTTCAGTCCACCTCTTGACCAAGACTTAGCCAGTCAACTCACTGTGGTGTTCATATGACCAAAAGGTCTCCCCCCGTGGCTCGCTCCCCCATCGTCGTCATCATAAGAGGAGGGGGGGAAATGACACAATCTTCTCTTCCCCAGGCTCATCCTCACCAGCCCCCCTGAGCCCCTAGCTTCCTCACCTGTCCTCCTAAGCAGGACCATAACTATAACCATGGCACTTCAAGCATCATCATCCCCTTACCTAACCCACACCTAGGGGCTAGTCTTATCCTAACCATAGTGGAATTGATGCCTTATCCCAACGCTGTACAGGTGATATCCCCAAGGCTGAAAGCTAACCCACAGCCAAGGATTTCTCTAACACGTACCATGGCAGATAGATGACTAATCCCAACCATGGGAACAACACAAAAAAAACATGAATAACGGAGAGATTAAGTCAGGTATAGACTTTCATTGATATCGAGCGTCTCTCTCTCCCCCACCGTGGTCATCACAAAAGGGATGGAGGCGACACGGTCTCCTCTTCCTCAGGTTCATCCTCACCAGCCCCCAGCTTCCACGCCTCTCCTCCCTAGCAGGACCGGAGAAGCAGAAAGACCCTTGGTCAATCCTTGAGCCCCTCTCTCCCCTCACTGGAGGAGGACTCGCTCCAGCGCCGTCTTGCTTTGAGGCCTGTGGGTGAGAATTACAACTGAAATGAGGACCCGGCTGAATCTCTAGAACATCAACAATCTCCAATAAACCTAAATTTATCATTACAGACAGCCAGAAAAACCCACCTGTCCAACGTGGCTGTCTTGTCTGACCAATCTCTCATCCAGGTGGAGTTGCCTGTTGCTCCTGAACGCGAGGTGGTGTCGGGTGGTAACTTGTCAAAAAAACAAAATGTGAATACACACACAGAGGTGGCGGGGAACAGTATGATGAGGCAGAGGTCCATAAGCATATCAGTGCTAACCTCCAGGACGAAACATCTCCTCTAACCCCACTCAAACCGCCTCTGGAGAGCAAAGGACCCATGTTCCCCCGACTTCCACACTCGTGACCCCTAGCCTTCTGGCCGACGTGGAGGAGACCCATCCCACTCGTCACCAGGCCAGACGAGGTTGCAAGATCACAGATTGGCGCTTCAGGGGCATCAAACCCATCAGGCTTATAGGGGACTCCAACCTGGGCCGTATCCCCGCACCTAACAAAAATGGAGAGGTTCAAATTGACAGCTATCCCTGAGCCGCTTTCTACCATTTCAGGAAGGTTATGGAGAAAACCCCGGCCCATCCATCTGTCAAGGTGGCGGTACTGTCGGTGGGGATAAATAATAGAAATCAGGACCCCAGGAAAACTTCTATTAAATAACTCCGATCGCGGATCAGTCGGGCTCAGTCCGCCTTTCTCAATGCCTTTATCTATGTCACTATCATCAACTACTCACCTCTTCTCCCGCAGGAGCAGCAGACTAACCTGACAACAGTTAATGAATTAATTTCGCAGGCGCCTCCCTTTCTTGGAGCCGCTGCCCAACTGCCGCTTCCACACCGCTCCTGACAACATACATTGGAGGGAAAAGACAGCTGTGGATATGGTGGAAAACAGGTTCAAGCAGCTTAACTTAACAAACCTCCCTCCGGGGGGAGGGTCTGCCTTTGGCGCGGGGCCTAGGTGCACTGGCGGAGACCACCACCATGAGGCGAGCCCCCCATCTAACCGCTTTACCTTCACCTCCCCCCAAATCCTACCTACCTTATGGGTTCTGCGTCCGGTGTGTTGGGCGCCGCCGGGGCGCACGGCGCCCTTACCTCGGTGGACCTCTCCCAGGGATCGTCATCCAATATCCTCAACTAATCCACTCTCTTTCAACCCAGCGCAGCTGAGGTGGACCTGCTGGAGAGGGGGCTGACGTTCATCCCCACTCCACCCTCTTACGATAGGGAGCAACTTCATTTGGACCTGGACCAATCCCATAGACGCATTAAACTCAAGGACCACTTTATTCACAATAATCCAAACGTGATCCCTTCACCCTCCCGTCCACCTGGGAACCTACCTAGGGGCAGCTGGACGTGAGGGTGAAGAAGCTCATCAGGAGGGATGTCCGGGGCCTCAATCTTCACCGTCCTCCAAGGGATGGTTTGGATGTGCGGGATCTGAGAGATCAACCCTTAAACAAAATCCCAACATTATAATAAAACCAGCAGACAAAAGGGTCAAAAATAGTAATCATGGACAAACAACAATATTCAATGGAGGCGAACAGACAGCTGTCCAACCCAAAATATTACAAACTTATTCCCCACAGTATTCAAACGCAGACCCAAACACAAATCAGGACCATAATTCACACTCTTTACAGCAGGAAATCTATCACAGCCAAACAGCGTGATTTCCTCTATGGGTCAGATACTCCGCGTGACAGATTATTTTACCTACTACCTAAAATTCACAAAGACCCATCTACTTGGACAGTTCCACGCTTGGTTCCGCCGACTGTGTCGGATTGTGGCAGCGCCACCTACAACGTCTCACAGTATGTAGACTCGTTCCTCGGCCCCCTCTCTTGCATACACCCCAGCTATCTCAAGGATACTTACCACTTCATCGAGGTGATCCGTCCTATGCTGTTGTCCTCCAACGCCAGCCTCTTCACCATCAACATAGGCAGCCTTTATACCAATATAAACACGGCCATGGACCTTCAAAACGTTAAAACGACATTCCACCGGTATCCAGACTCCAACAGATCCGATTACGAAATTCTCCAACTCCTGGAAATCTGCCTGAAATTTAATGATTTTACTTTCGACAATAAATTTTACCTACAGGTGGAGGGCACAGCTATGGGGCATAGATACGCGCCGTCCAATGCCAATCTTTACCTGAGCGAGTGGGAGAGGGGGGTGTTGCAGAAGTGTCCGCTTAAGCCCTGCTTCTACTTCAGGTTCCTGGACGACATCATCGGAGCCTGGGAGCACGGTGAGGGGAGCTTCCTGGAGTTTATAGCTCTCCTGAACGACCATCACCCCTCCATCACAGTTAAACACAACATAGACCCGGATGAAGTTAACCTTTTAGACAACACGGGTTTAAAAAAAAAAAAAAAGTCAACACAACAAAAAAAAACTACTTATCCGGGTTTACTTTAAACCAACCGACACACACGCTCTTCTTCACAAAGCTAGTTACCTTCCCAGACACACATTTAAAGGTCTAGTTAAGTCACACATCATCCGTTTTTCTAGAATCTCCTCCCGTTCCATAGAATTGCATAACTCCATCAATATTCTCTTCCGTAGCCTTAGACGTAGAGGTTACTCCAGGAGGCTCCTCAGGTCCATGAAGCGTGACGCCCTGGCATCCCTCTCTCCCACCGCCGCAACTAACGACTCACCTGACGCAGCGGCTCCATCAAGGCGACGCGCTCAGCGACCCGGCTGAGATCGTTCCCCTCGTCTCCACCTTCAGCAAAAAAAACCATCTTAGCCTGCAGAACCAATTAAAAAATAACTTCACAACCATCATGTCCAATCACGAGCGTCTCCAAAATCATAGAGCCCTCTCTGAATTTAGAAAAAATAAAAGCCTCAAGGATTTATTGATCACAGCTGCGTTCCGCAGGCACGTACGTGGGGAGGAGGGGACGTCTCACTGGGCTTTTAACCAGATGAAATTCATTTCAACCCACACGGGGGTGCTGCCTCTCCAATTATGGCTCCTCTTTAACTTGAAGAGGAGCAACACAGTCTACTGTGTTAGATGCCAGACCTGCTGTATCCTGTACCTGAGGGAGACGGGGAGAACGTTAGGTTAAGGCAACCCACCCAGAACACTGATGGCAGTCCAGAGCTGCTCCACCTGGACAGAGGGCCAGCAGAGGAGACATGAGGGCCTCTGGATAAGCAGGTTGAAGACTAGGGTCTCCCTTGGACTTAACCTAACCTAGATAACAAGGGGAGAACTAACAACACAGACAACAAGTGCCTTTATAATGTTCATGTATAAATAAATGATGAAATGAAAATGTGGTGTGGTGTTGTGTTGATGCCAAAATGTTCCCGTCAGTCATCCCCACACCCAAAATGGGAATTTAAAAATAGTTTGATCAGTAGCTGTATTTAAGAGTAATTCCCTGCTCTCTACCTGTAACACTTACCCTGCTTTAAAGGTGACTGGCTCTGGAGGTTCACCTCAGCACTTGTGACCTCTGACCCCCCCATCTGTGCATGAAAATGGGGGATCATATGAATTATTGTATACATTTTTATATACAAGATGTTGAATTTGGATCTTTTATTATATTTTCCCTCTATTACTCTTACTAACAACACTACATATGTACCAACGGGGGTCCTGCGGGAGCCAGACACACACTCACCATAACCACATCCACTAAAACAATAAAAACAGGGTTGGGCGAATAATAACTTTGGCCAGACCCCTGATGCCAGTGCAACGGTCCCACAATCATGGCAATCCAAGTTGTATCATCCCCTAACCTAACCCTACGTTTTAACCTTCACCTAACACCTTATTAAAATTAGAAAATTCCAGAACACAAACTTGACCGTACCACTTACCAGGCTTACGATCGGTAACACTCCCTTGAACCAACGAGACAGAGACCAAAACCCTAACCACCACGGGATATTAGATTCCAAAACAGACCACAGGAAGGGGTTAATATAGGATAGGAGAGACACAGAACACGAGCGCCGGCCAGGGCACTGCTTTCGATTCTGCATTCAACTGCTGGGTCGTCGGACCAGGCAGGGGGGAATCGTCGTGATAACCTTCTCCCTAACCCTAACCCCCTAACCCACTCTGTGCATTATTGACCTTCTGACCAACATGTCATAGAGAGTATTTTCTGTTATCATCTTCATCTAAGCTGGCTCCTCGCCAGGCTGTGTCTTCTTTCCCCTTCTCTTCGTCCTTTACAACGATGTCTGCAGGTCCATCCAGCCAACATGGTCCTCCTGTCCCTGCTTTCAGGTCCACTCAGCATCACAGCTCAGCTCTGCAGGAGTTTGTAATGTAGTCTGAAAACTCCTCTCTTGAACTAAATGTAAACAAAACCAAGGAGATGATAGTGACCTTCTCCATTTAACAGAGATCTGTCTGTGGCCGTCACTTCCACCATCCAGGGGAAGCCAGTGTAGATTGTGGAGGAGTACAAATACCTGGGCTCAATCTCAGATACCTTCTGAGGTTTTCTTCTAACACGTAACTGTCAGCAGCGAGAGTATCTCCTCAGGAAACTGACATCATTGAGGCTCAACAAGCACATTTTAACAACACAACACAGCCATACACAGTACAACATTGTGAAATAATTTCTCTGCATTTGAGCCAACCCTGAGGCAAGTGTCATACATTCTCTTCCACTAGCTGGTTTCATTCCATCAACCGGCAGAACAGGAATCGCCTGCAGTCTGCTCTAAAATTATTGGACACCCTTTTTAGAGCTCTTTCCTCCTTGTGTGACCAGCAGACTGTCAGATCAGCTCGCGGGATGTTACAGGACCCCGCACGTATTCTGTTCCCTGTGTTTGAATGCCCCTGGGCAGAATAACTTTGCTGCCCAGGCTGTCGGACACAGAGAAGGAGGACAAACTTTGTCCCCAGGGCCGTCTAACTCCCAACATCCCCAATCCAGGGACGTTGGGTAAGAAACACAAGAAATGTAAACAGCAATATTAATTAAGTCCTGATGGATTTGTGAATAGAAGTCTGGTTTTAGTATAGGGTTTGTGTGTGCGTTCAACACAACTTGAATATATATCGGCTTTACACTCATTTAAAACAAAGAATTACATAATATGATACGTCTGACACCCCATCACTGTCCCCCTCCGTCACTCTAATCAAAAGGTATCACGTTTTGACTATTAATCACATTAATAGTCAGTAGAGGCGTTCCTTGACTTTTTATGTGCAAATTTGGGCGTGGCCTGAAGCTCCAGCTGCTGCGCTACCCTTCCATTAAGTGGTGATTTATAAAAAGAAATAGGCATAGGCAAGAAATGAGCTCTGTTTCTAAATCTGAATATTTTTGTGCGCACACACATTTTATGTTTTTCCGTACGCCACCTTCTGAGATGAATCCTACACACAGTTTTATAAATGAGTCCCCTGGTCATGAGCACATCATTTATACTTTTATTTTCTTGACGTATCTAGTTCCAATTTTAGCTGCCTGTGTCAACCCCTCCAAGCAGGACTTCAGGTAGTCCAGAACGCAGGAGATATAGTTCAATGGGACTAACCAAATCATATACCCTTATTTTAACCACATGGAGACTGAGGTCAGGCAAAGGTTAGGGTGAACCCTATGCCTTTATATGCCACATTGACTATTGTTTAACATGGGTTAGGGTTAGGGTTGGTATCTTTTTTTGCAGCACAACATCACCTCTATGACCTGTCAGTTATTTCTTTAATTTAATAAGCTGTATTAGTATACTATAAAAACACAAGGGGTTAGGGTGAGGGATCTTAGGATCCGAAGGGTTACCCTCATTACCTTGGCTGCCCATCAAGTACAGGGTTAGGTTTAGCCTCACTCTTCATGGTTCAGGTCCTGTTTGTATCCCTGAGCTGTGACCCACTTCACACTCGAGACGGAACCCCCCCAGGTAACCCAACCAGCTCACTTCACCACTGACCGTAGCCAGAGAATCAAGCATGCTAGTTTGCTACTCGAGCTCCTAAACTATGAAACAAGCAGATCAGCTGAGTTTGTTTACATCTTTTTTAAAAAAAAACCCAGAAAAATCATCTTCATAAAATGGCTTTTCTTTTCTTTTTTATAATATAATTGCTTTGTGTATGTCCTGTGTGTATGTCTGGTGCCCTGTGTTTGAATTGTTTTGTAGTAGTTGGCTTTGGTTGTTATATGATTTCTTATCTATGGTTTTATCATTTTAAAGGAAGTTTTGACCTCTGACTCTTATTAAAGAGTAAACTCTTTTTAGGGGTTAACCCTTTTTTCTAATAAAGGTAATGTCAGATGATCTATATCTCCAGAAAGACTTAAAAAGTTTTCACACACAAGATTTATCATCCAGATGTGTTCTGAAATCCAACTATTAGACAGAGGATTCATGAGGCCGGGAGTTTCGAAATTGGGCTGAGGTCAGATGTAATTTGTTTTCCCATAGGTAAATTGTAAACATGTTGCTGAACACCAAAACAAGCTTCACAAAAAATATTTACTTCCTTGTTCCTCCTCAACAACAAAGTATTTATGAACATAAAAGCAGGCGTGTCATTGATGTCAAAATGTGAAAGGGTGTGTGTCAAGGAAGACAGCTATAATTACCACCCCTGACTCATTCAGTGGTTTCAGATGATCCAAACTGCAGGTGAGTTCGAACACAGGTGAGTTACTGCTTCTAAGAAACCAATCCTAAATAAGTCTTATGTCTTAAGAAATTCAAACAGCTGTTTAGAAATATAATGATCATGATGATATTGTCTAATCAATTACTTTCTGATATTAGTGTAATCTTTGGACGCCTTCAAACACTAGAATGTTTTCCTTCCTGGTCTTTGCTGGGCTCTGTGTCAGCTGCCTGGCAAATCGTAAGAAATTCAACTCTTTTGACCGATAGCAAATTTACAATTTTTATACAAACATTGAGCTTCTGATAAGATCCTTGTACCTTAAAGACAAACTGAGTCAAAAAGTAGTAGCTCTGTCTTATTCGCTCCTTTTTTTTCTTTCACCTATTTAGTCTCTTTGAGGCATGAATCCGTCACTGAGGCCTTTGCCTCGGATAATGGTTCTCCCTTCACCACTAGTGGAAACGGAAGAATCCAAGGGATCAGGCTCTGGGAGAGTCTCAATGGTTTCATCACAGGGTCAGTCTCTCATCTTCTTGTGAGCATTTGTTTGGGGCTGTTTGGTTTGGGAGGGAGAGAATTTAGAAACTGGTCATAACTGTTCAGTCGTTCTTTGTTCAAAGGCCGGGAAAAAAAGTAGCTGGAAAATCCTTTTTTTCTTCACATCAGACTGTTCTATGCATGATTATTTGCAGTATTGAGTATATCGTGACTATTCCCAATGTTTCATTTCTGTTCATTATCTCATTTACTGCCATTGTCTTTTCTATGGATGTTAACCTCAGTGATAAACAAGAATGTTTCCTCTTTTTTCTCATAGTATGCAGATCCGTCATGAAAACATGTGGGGAAATGTCATCGGTGTCTCAAATGATAGAACCAATGAATTGCTCCTACATAAAAATGAGGCCATTCTGCAGGTCAGATAATTAATTAATAATGTAATATTTTGAAAGAATCCCATTAAAAAAAACCAAAATAACAGTATATTTATCTATCTTATAATTTAAACCAGGTAAATATTGTCTTTTAAAGTAGTAAATAAATATTTTAGTGTACCGTTCCAGTGCATCACTCAGTTTTGTCGGATGGATTTACTGTCTATGTGTAATAACTCTGTAAAATTCCTGAACTTTTCTTGCAATATTTCAGATCTCTGGTAAACATGACAACAACTACATTCAGCAGCTGATTTTTAGGACCACCAGTAGGCGCTCTCTAATCGTTGGCCAGCCATTTCAGGTCTTAGTCTTCTACCTATCTTTTTTTTGTATCCACCACTGCTTACATATGAGGTCATGCATTCAATTTTTTTTGTGTCTTACAGGAATCCTTTAACATGTACGGCATTCCAAAGGGCTCAGAGCTTTCGAAGCTGACTGGCAGTGTTGATGCAATGGGAATTACCAATATTACAGCTGCCTGGGCGGTGGACAATACAAGAGACGTCATGTTGACTTTAAATACTAAATGATTGATTGAAAAATGTTTGTGCTCCAGGAGAGGCAACAATCAGGCAACATGTGGTTGTGGAATTTTTAAAACATTTCTTTATCTCCTGTTTTACAAAGATGGACAAACATACTGTATGTTTATATACTTTAACTGCAATTTTATATACACGATTATAATGGAGTCTTTGTTCAATGCAATATCTTTATCAAGTAAACAAAGAGATAAAACCAAACACTATCTCATTAATGGCCATGTAAGTTTGAAACGTAATAAAGAAAATAGCGAGAAAGACATAAGTTGTCCTTTATTTTAATAGTTGTCCTTTATTTTAATATCTATCTATCTTACATCAACATTATGTTTTTACCACTGTTAATTAGCTATTGCTCTAAAAAGGAAAGGATATTTTTTTTCCAGAGATGCTAGGTCTAAAAGAGGCAGGAAATCATCCAATGAACATATTTAAAAAGGTTGGACTAGTCAAGTAGCATCCTTGATTTCCGACTTTCACTGCGTTCTGCTGCCAGGTGAGGTCATCCTGACACCATTTTGGTTGTCTGCCAAATTTAAAAGATAACATAGCAAGTCTGGGGTAAAAAGGAGCTGACACTCCGGATTGATGAAAAGCATCAGCAGTGGACCACTGAATACTCTGTGAAGCAAGAAATTGGTCCTGAACTAGAAGCTGGAGTTAGCTGAGTGCTGCTGTAAACTAGCTGATACTTGGGAAGACACTCAGAGAGCTATTGGGATGGTGGCTGACTGATACTAAGTCTGTAGCTGATTGGACTTGAGTATGGTCAAGTCTTTTATCCACTTTGCTAATGATGCTCTCTGGAACATTTCTATATAAACCCTAACCCTAAATCAGATACACATCAAATGTTTTCAAAGCGACCTGAGTCTGAACTGTCATGTCGCATTTCATCCGACTTTTACATCATTGAATTGAGGCAGACGTCACAATTCTGCAAATTCTCAAAATTAATACACACACGCTGACATTTGTAGCATCCATATTTACTTCTGTAAACACAGCATGCTGCGTGTGACGTCACGTCTGCATCTGAGCATGCGGGTCACTTCAGGACCGTAGATGTTGACACTCGAGTCTGATGGCGGTCGCATCTAAATTATGTGTCCCACTATGCAAAAAAATCGGATTTCAGCAAAAAAAAAATCGGAATTGAGCATTAACACTTGCAGTTTGAACATAGCCTAAGTGATACGTTAGCAATAAAACAGGAAAAGAAAGCTCAAAACCTAGCCCTAAACCTAACCCATAACACGCAGATTGATAAATTGCTCATGACTCATTAAGTGTATGTGCTTGTGGGTACAGACCCATCCACTGGTTTTGGTTTCACTCCTCGGGGTTAGGGTTAGGGTAATCCTAACCCTTCATCAGCGAACACATCAACCTACAGCATAAGAACCCCAGGGCTACTACCATTCCACACCAAATTAGTCCGCTTCATACAAGATTGCCTAATTGGCCTATCTATGCTCTCAGAGAAGTTATAATAATGATAATATGTTTTATTAGTAGTGCACTTTTCACTGAGGATCACATGAGCTTTGTAAGGTTTTTGGGCAGTTTTTATTGATAGAAACATTTAGGGCCCGATTCACTAAATATTTGCTTGTGTGAAAACGTGTTCAGACTTGATAACAGCTGCAAGAAAATGAGCAGCTGATCTATTAGAAGTGCGTTCTGAGGATGGCATCTGTCAAACATGCAACACGCAATATTCATTTAGTATGTTTACCTTACTGAATATGCAATAACGAGTGTTTCTAACCGGCAGCGCAAATTTGCTGGCCGGAGTCAATGCAAATAGGTTAATTTTGCACAATGTGGTTTAATAAGCCTGAAAAACATTGGTGTCCTTTGATTGCATCTGTATTTAATACGTTTGAAAGTAAGATTCTAATCGGCACATCGTTCTTCACAGACACAGTTTGGCCGGTTCTTTTGTTTGGACCATACTGGAGGAGCATTACTGTACAGCCCAGATAAACTAGCCCAGGTTGTAGTTATCCGCTTGATGTTGCACAAATTGCCAAACATCGCAGGTTTGGGCGTGACGTCATGGAGGTGGAGGAGGAGAATGATCGCTTGCCACACGGGTTGCCAACGCATAGGAGTCCATTCCCCAGCTGCTCCTCTTTGGGACCGCTTGGACTGAGAAACCCCACCGCTGCCTGTACCCCATCTTCATCCCTCTTTCCAGGGCACTGATGGCCATGGCTGCCTGATGGTCCTCTGTGGCTGACAGAGAGGATGAAGCTCTCACCTCCTGCAGTGGATGAATCTGTCTTCAAGGGCTGCGGACTGATTTTTCTGTTGCTGCAGCAGCTGTTTATCAATTTCCTCATAAACCTGGTGCATTTGAGGCGAAGCAAAATATATTAATATCATAAATAAATTAAATATATCATGGAGAAAAATGTATGCATCTTATTGTGTGACTACAATCTATGGGCTCATGGCAGGAAGTGAGCTGCACCTGCTGCTCAGTCTCAGTCAGAGGGTCTTCCATCGGCTCCCACCCTAGGATATGTATCTTGCCAGTAAGTAATGGGTACGGGCAATGGCAGCCCGGTAATAATGTTGGAAGGATGACAGTCTAGTCCTCCTAAATCTTTAGAACTGTAGAGTTTCTTATTTACACGATGTGCTTTGTATCCCCAGATAAAACGTATAATAATTGAATCCAGTGATTTAAAAGGGCTTTCTGCAGAAAAATGGGCATCCTTTGAAATACATACAAAAACCTCCGTAAGGTCACCATTTTTAAATCATTAATCAATCATCAAGTTGGTCTGACCGTGTAGGAATAGTGGCTCCCAAGTATTTAATATGGTCAGGGACTTTGATTGGAAGGGTCTTAAGAAACTCAGGGTCAAGATCCCCACCTATGGGCATGAACTCACAATTCTGCCAATTTATGGTATATCCTGATAGCCCACCAAACTCTTTAATTATTTCCAGTAATGGTTGGACAGTTTTCTCAGATTGTGATTGTGTCATGACTGTGTTTATTTAGTATATTTTATTGTGAAAGTTCGTCATTTTGGTCTGTGTTCCTGTTTTATTTTGAAAGTGTTATGTATGTTGTTCAGTTAGTTTTACATTTCCTCTCATGTTTCCTTTGTTTTGCCTTTTTATTGCCTTAATTTCCTTATTCCTTCTTAGTCTAGTCATTTTGTGTTTCACTTGTGTTCCTTTTCCCTCTCTGTGTCTGTCCTGAGAGTCGAATCTCTTGTGTGATTGTTCATCATGTTCAGCTGTGTTTTCCCTCCACCTGTGTGTCATTGTCTCTTTACATCAGTGTATGTAGTCTGTCCTCACTTTTCCTTCTGGGCCAGTTCGTTGTTTGATGTTACCTCGTGTCATCACTCGTCCAAGCCAGTTCCCAGTGTTTTTTCCACGTAAGTCATTTCCCAGTGTTTCTTAAGTTATTTACTGTTTTCTCCCATGTTTTTCCTCATGCCTTAATTTGGATCAAAGTAAATATTTAACGCCACCTGCTCTGCCGCCGCTATTTTGCGTCTGTACCTGTGTCCAAGCTTCACTCCAACGACAGTTCCTAACAGACCGGAACAAAATTATATCATTGGCATACAACGCTACATGATGAACAATTTTTCCAAGGTGTATTGGGTTCATTTTTGGGTTGTTTCTGATGACAATAGCCAATTGTTCTATGCATAAGGCAAGGTTAGGGAAAAGAGTGCAGCCTTATTGGAGACCACAATGTAAGTTGAAAGGGGGAGATCTCTCTGAGTTGGTAAGGGTTGTTGCAGTCAGTTTGTCAAAGAGCATCTCAACCCTTGAACCCTCAAGATTCCTGCTCCGGCAGAACTCTTCTATGGTTAACAGCATGTACTTCCACTCTCACTCCACGCTTTATGAGCATCAAATGCAAGGACTGCAGCTTTTGAATGGGTCTGCGTACTGATTAAAATATTTAGTGGCCTACGAACATTAAAGAAGGAATATCTCCTGGGAATGAAGCCCACCTGGTCTGGGTGTTTATGGTCAATATGTGCTCATTCAATCTATTGGCTAGGATTTTAGTGAACACTTTTAAGTAACAACCAAGAAGGGCTATGGGTCGATATGACAGGTCAGTCTCTTTATCATTTTTTTTTTAAATTAAGGAAATATTTGCTGTGTATAGGGACTTTGTTCTTAATTGACTTTTAAACATGCTCTGCAATAAATGGGCCACGTAGTGTGCATAGGCTTTATAAAAACTCTATATGAGGGCCAGCTGCCTTTACTGTTGTTGTGAGGACATGCTGTAGAGATATTTCTGTGTTGAGCTCACTTTGAGCATTTATGTCTAGTTTAGGAAGTGGTAGGGATTGCAAAAATTGAAGAATATCTTCTTCTTTTCTAAGATTTGAGAACTGTACAGCTCTTCATAAAATTTTTGGAAGGATTCATTCATTTTAACAGGGTCTGACTATGGAGTTTGAAGGAGGTTTAATCCTGTGAATCGACCTACTGGCTTGTGCACCTCTCAGCTGCTGTGAGAGCAAGGGTCCCAGCTTCTCCCCTAATTCAAACAATTTTTTTTTTTTTTCCGAAGTACAGTGCTGACTTGCCTAGAAAGTATGCTGTTGTATTCATGTTTTAGTCTTACAATATCTTTGCGCTTAGTTGAAGCTGGAGCTCATCTACACTGTCTTTCAAGAAAAGTAAGCTGGTGGTTTTAATTCAGATAGCCTATTTTCTGCGCCGCTTCATATGATATCACAAACCCTCTTATCACAACTTTAAAGGCTTCCCATAAGGTTGAATCCAACACATCCCCTGTGTCATTTAAGCAGGTTAGGGTTGAACCTCCAATTGTAGTGGTCTCTCTTCCATCCAACGTCTATGCCGATACTTAAAGGACTGTGAACCGAAATGAAGATGTTAAGGTATTTTGATGAGGGAGTTGCTGGTGCTAATTCAGAGTCAATTAAAAAGTAATCATTTCTTGTATAGTTGCCATGGACTTGTGAAAATGAATATTCCTTCTCAGTGGGATGATGAATTCTTCAGATATCAACTAGGTTCAGTGATTTCATTAGATTGTTAAGCACATTTGTAGAGTTCAGTGGTTTGAAAAGGCATGAGGAAGATTTGTCTATAAGTGTATTCTAAAATACAGTTGAAGTCTCCTCCGACAATCAAGTTGTTTTTTGTTAAATCAGGGATAAGACTGAAGACATCACGAAAGAAACCTGGGTTATCAAAGTTTTGAAGCGTTAAAATAATGCCAGTCACAATTACAAAGCGACCATTTGGATCAGATTTGGTGGATAAATGTTGAAAAGGAACTTTCAACAGCGTCGCGAGAGTCGAGCAACAGAGCGGTTCAAATATAACATTAATCAAACTCGGAGCAGTAAGATATTAAGAATACAACATGCAGTTTCATACTTTACCGTTCCTTTGGTCCATAAATTGTCTTTAAACTTCACGGCATAGTCAGGTAAATATGTGAAGTCAGGCTGCATACTGGCGTTGTTGTTGATTTATCCGTGGTTCCATCTGCAGTTTCTATGCGTCTGCTGACGTACCTGCATGTGGCACCTTCATATGTGAAAATCAGATGGGTAGAAAACAGAAATCCCTGTCGGATTCCAACTTCTCTCAGTTTCTGCCTGATGCCGTCAAACTCTTTGCGGTCTTTATCACGTCCATTGTGAGATCCGGGAAGACTTTTAACGCACTGTCCTTCGTAGTTCAGTGGGTTCTTGTTGCGAGCTATCTGCATTATCTCCTTCACTGGGCCATGGTTGTGTCTTTGCAATCATAATGCGTGGCTTGTTGCTCAGCAGGCCGACTCTGTGAGCCCAGTCTACCTTTATCCCTCGAGGAAAGTTGTCAGCTCCCAGGAGAGCAGCAGGTCTGAAACAAATGCCGTTGGAGAGCCTTTCTCAATCTTCTCAGTCCCATAATCTTGATATTTTCTCTTCTTGATCGGCTTTCTATGTCACTCAGTGAGGGATGAGACCAGGTTGTCCAAGCTTATGTTGATTGAGTTTTCCATTTGTCGAACGACCTCTAGTATGGACAATGAGGGTTCATCCATCAGTGTTTCTGCTGGATCATCTTTTGAGTAAGCTGAGCCCTTGTGAGCTAGCACTAGATAGCTCATTCGGCAAAGTGTCGCCTCAACTTCCCGAGGGTTAGGGTTAGCGTATCTTGCGTCATTTGCATTTGCAGAACTGAGGGGACACAGCAATTTTTAGGATAAAAGGGATTCAAATAAAAAACCAGAAGCTATAAAATGTTTGTTAAAATAATCAAGCATTTCAGACTTGTCAATCATTTTTTGGCAGCCATTTACAATGTATGGGGAAGCTATACGCCTTTATTATTGTCAGACGGGGATTTAATTGCTTTCCAGAATTTTGTGGAGTTATTCAGATTCAGGTTTTAGTGAGGAAATATTCGGCTTTAGCTTTTCTGGTTTTTGTGGTACACACATTGCGAAGCTAGCTGAAGACGATCTGTTTAATTATCCCACTCATAATTAAACAGATCGTGAAAGAAACCTTGTTCTAAAAAGTGTTTCATGTCACTTAGATGGATAACAATCTTGACCAACACTTCTCCACAGCGGTCTTGTGTGCTGCTGCAACACTATGATTTCCCTTTGGGATTCATTTAGTATTAATATATCTTCTCTTAATTTGTCTTATTTATCTAATAGAGAAACTTTCTTTCTACATTGGCTGAGGGAAAGACTCAGGATATTTATATCTGTGAATACAGTCTGTCTGGCTGCCATGCAGATTTTGGACAGGTAACATCTGAAGTGATCTGATAGGACACGGAGTACAAGTTAGCTGTGAATAAGTAAAAGCCTCAAATTTCTGAGTATTTTTAAGTGGCATAACTTGAATAGTGGTTTCTATCGAACAAATTTATCTCCACACACACACACACACACACACACACACACAGAGAGAGAGAATGTTGTCAAGCAGGGAGAGTTTGAGGTTTAAGGGCTTGAGAAAAACAAAGTACTTACTGAATGCAGTGACTGGATTTGGTGGAGATGGGTCTGGAGGTTGTTGTGGAATTTGAAAATGACTCCAAGAACAAAACAGAAAAGCTTTATGTACCATAACACTATCTCATTTCAGATAATTTTCAGATAAAATGGTGAGAGAGGATTTTGTAGATTTGGCTTGAGGGTGGAACCTCTGTGCCAATTGTATTCATCACTGAGTGTACTAAAAACATAATTATCATTGTACAACGTGACAGGAATGTTGTTCAACAGGTATGGTTTGAGTGTTCATGAATAAATAATTGCGGTGAGAACACTCTGACTCATGGGAAAATAGGTATGGTGGTTGTCGTAGAATGCTTTACATTTTCAATGATTAAACAAAGAAAATTTCAGTATAAATTTAACCATAAAGGCTATTGGAATATAATTTTTATATAATTCAGTTTTTATAATTAAAGATTTATGTAGGAGAATTTCCCATAAAATGTCTTAAATGCTATGTCTCACGACTCGTATCTATTTCTTACATTTAACTGAAGGAAAAATTTATTTTTGTAACTTTAGCTTGTATTGATGTGGAATCACTGTGGTAACTTTCTTCCTAACTATGTAGGAAAACAAGATTATATTTATTCGATAACCGTAATACAAATACTGGTCAAATCACAGAAAAACTCAACATGCGTCTGCTCATCACCTTTACCCCAGTGTAAATTTCACCATTCCATAATCTAAGTCCTCCGGACCGCATATGGCTGTATTGGCATATTGAGCTCTCCCAGTGAAGACGCACTGAAGCAGGAGCACTCTGGACATTTTCTAGCCTCATCCACACTTTCAAAGTGAGTGAAAAACGTATCAGGGTCTCGCTCATTAAACCTGGGCACCAGACGCAAGTCAGCAGCAATGTCAACACCCCCTGACACAGTATCCACAGGATCAGAATTAATAAACCCCCCTGAAAACAAATCTTACCCTCATTTGAATGTATTTTCTCAAATAGCAACTTTTCTTGATGCAGCTGCTCTGTTGTTCAAAAGTTAAACATGTGGGCACACCCCCTGGCCAGTGCACACTAAGCTCATACTTCTGTAACACATCTTGTTCAAATAAAGATGACAAAACAACAATTCTCAGATCATCTTTGCAAATTTTCTCTGCTACAAAAATATCATAATGGTCTGCAATTTCAAACTGGTCCCTTTTTATATCCGTTTACAAATGCTATCGCAGGCGCATCAAAAAACCTGACAAGGATGCCATCTTTACCATTTACACACACTGTTCGCTGTCAAGACACACAATAAGGCTAAATGAGAACCCCCCTCCCAAACCAGAGAATTTCCCCCTTGCTGCTACCAGATGCTTGCTAAACTCAACCCTGGTCTTCATTCGGCCCTGGGGCGGGTGTAATAAGCAGTGACACCAGTGGACCCGTGAAGCAACCTGCAAATAAGCCACCCCATAAAATTCAACAGATATGCCCCTGACATGGTCATCCATAGATGACTAACACTAAATGCCCCCCACAACACTACAAAATTAACAAACACACAACCCAAAGGGGGTGTGTCCTACAGCCTGACAGAAAAATCTGTGTATTCAGACAGCAAACACTAACCTTTTAAAATGGCACATGGCATCCGACATCATGTTACAATCAACCAGGCGAGCACATGGTGTATCCCCCACCACCAAAGACAGCGCCAGATTAAAGCCTAACAATGCACAACAACCAACTAATTAGCAAGTATAATCACTATATACTGTCTTAAGGCAAACAGCAAAACCTTTACAAAATAAGCTAAATGGACGAGCTCCCATTTGTTATGACCCGGCCCAGATGGCCACAGCAAAAAAGGGGGACACACACCATGTTTAACTATAAACAAGAGTTTTTATTAATCGATCAAATTAGTGCAAAAACCAATAATCTAAATATTAACAATATGGATGTGAATATTCAGTTGAGTCAGTGGTGTAGGTGTGCACGAGTAGAGAAGGTGTTTGAGGATGTTCTAAGCTGCAGAACAGCCAAACCATGATGATGATGATGCCTGTTGGAAGAGCAGAGAGAGTATACTTAATCTGCAGCATGGCTTTAAGTAGAACAGGAACTTATGGGCGCCACAGGTGTTCCAGGTTACCCAATCAGCCACATGCAGGAAGACACAAGTTCCTCGTACGTTTCTACCGACAGGAACCCAGGGGATACTCTCATTTTCACCGTTGGTGCTCAGCCTCTGAGCTTAATGACTTTAACAGTCTCTGTGAACTGATTATATCTGCGCAATTTTTAAAAACTCAATTTTTCCATCTTAAACTGGCGGATTTTGTACGTCTATCCGTACGTGGCTATCTATGTACGTATCCGTACGTGGCGCAATTTTACGTACATATATACGTACGTATATACGTGTTTATACGTACGTGTGTGTGTATATATATATACGTACGTTTGAAGCAAGTACTGTAAAATTGTGTTGAGTCCCTGTCTTGTGATGAGTCCCTGTCTTGTATATACGGTACGTACGTGTGTATATACTTAATTAATGAAATGGATTTGCATAGCTTATATCATCCCGTTTTCATTAGGTTACTCTTTTCCATTCTGGGCCCCTCTCCTCTGGTTTGGGACCCTCTCCACCTCTACAGAAAATCTCAAGTTCTCTGTGCTTAAAATTGTCACTACTCGCTTCTATGTGCCCATTGAACCATGCATGCAAGCAAGTACTGTAAAATTGTGATTAGACCCTGTTTTTTTTACAAAACACGAAAGAATAATTTATAAATGATTAAACGCTGAAGTTCGGTTAAAAACCAGATGTAGAGGAATGGACAGATATTTGCAAAACTTTTTTTTTCATTAATAGGTCAAGAGGTAGAACAGAGAAACTTATCATTCACTTTTATCCAGGTCCCCACTACTGTTTTTTCTCAGCACGGTCAATAACGCTGACTACAGTAGTAGTAGGTGACCAACAACGTGACCCAGGATCACACTGGAGTCCCACACTGGACAGGTGGAAGCCGGCATGATCTTAGAGCCATGCACCGACTGTACTGGTGGAGCCAAAACCCTGGCTATACACACATTGAAATATGGAGTATTGAAACATTTTCAGACTATTACAGAAATCCTTTTGCTTTCGGTTAGATGTCTGAGGATTAATGAAGATCTAAATAAAAATTATCCCTGTTTGTGCATTGGCAAGTTAACGATTCTAGGTCACACTTGTGTGATGTGAAGTGTAATGTGAAATGCTTAGTGGACAATGATTGTCTGCTCATTACAAAAATATTTATTAAATATTCGAGGTGAGCACAGAAAATCTCTTTTCCAGATGAATGTGAATAAAGTTTCCAACTATGAAAAGTTGAGCTCATACCTTTAACTGAGGTATAAAAACTTAAAATGTGTCGGAAGTGGATTTATGTAGTAATCTAACGGACCTCATTATTGCGGTAATTCACTGCAATCCTCTGTCTGTTGACCGCAGCTGTGCTGGCAGTGAGGGCTTTCCACCACCAGGGGGCAGTTAGTACACACAGACAAAGAGAAGGAAACAGTAAAGTACATGGACAAAAAAAGCATTATTGTTGAGAGGCACTAAACATCTCTGCTGGATGGGTTACAAACGGTGGCTCCGACCAGAAAACAGGAGGGAGAGCTGAAGACGTTCAGATGTTCTCTGGGAGTAAGGCGAAGGGGAGGAGCAAAGAGGAGGTTTCTGGATGTGGTGACAGAGGACATGCAGTTGGTTGGTGTGACAGGAAGATGCAGACATGGGAGACATGGAAACAGAACTTCTGTGGAGACCCTTAAAGGGAGCAGACGATGGAAGAAGTCGTCACTGAGAGGCACTCTGCTGGATAACTGTCAGCACAGAGTAAAATGTATTTACAAGTTTGCTTATTTGCCTGTGTTACGGCTGTATGCTTTGCCTGTGTTTTCTGTCTCTCCTTCTTTTTAGGCTCCGCTCAGGTGTTCTGGATCATAATTGCTCATGAGGTTCATCTGGCCCCCAGCAGGGTTTAAAGGTTCTTGTTCCAGCATCGAAGAAGGAGGCTTCTAGAGTGGGGCTGCTGGTTGTGATGCCTCTCAGCCTTTTTTTTTGACTGATATCACATATGGTTAATTGGTTACTTGATTGTTTTTTTCAATAAATCGCAAGCGTTTGGTTTTTACTGGTGTCTTTCTGCGGTTAATTTTGGGTCAGAGTTGGAGTTTTGTTAGCCCAATAGTTCAATTTGAAGTTTGGGGCGCAACATTTCCTTGTTTAGGAGAAAACTGAACTAGAGTCATGGCAATTGGGTGATTTCACTATTTCATATTTAATTTTTTCTTGTCCTGACTCTTTGCCCTCCACGTGTGAGTTGGGCCTTCCTACAGTGACCATGAATATTTAAGTCATTTGTTTCACAAATCGATATTAGCAGGGATCCATAGGAGGCGATTTACTCTTTAAATCTCTTCTTTCTTTTTGGAGTAAACAACCAGCCTACTCTAAATTGTCAAATCAATGACGCCAAAACAAGATTATAAAAGATCAAACTAGCGCACTCTCCCCTCCAACGAATAGGGTCCAATAACCTTTAGAATAACATGTGTCATGGTGCTGCAGTGGACCATGCATTATCGGACATGCTGATTCGCAGTCTTTATATTTCTTTCTGCATGGGTTCTCTCCGGGAACTCCAGCTTCCTCCGACAGTCCAAAAACATGCAGTATAATCTTGTTGAATTGGTGATCCTGACCCTTAATTGCCCATTGGAGTGAATGTGAGTGTCAATGGTTCTGTCTCTGTGTAACAAATTAATGAATATCTTTACATGTACATATGTGGAGAGGACGCTGGCATCGTGTGTTCGCCGCTTCACCGTCCGGACGGAGTCCCAACTCTACTCTGCAAAACGTCTTTGAGTTTTGTGTAAAGCACTATATAAGTATAAGGTATTATTGAATTTTATTTATCTTATGCTACTCAATAGATCATTTTGCCCTGATGTGCAGATTCCACTCTGTGCAGCACTGCAGGACTTCTCCCTCCTTTACTTCCTCTCTACATCTACTGAACCAACAGGCCAGCCTTTCTTAACATGCCTGTTCTGGTGAGAACACTTGGGCAATACATGGACCGCCTACAGCCGGAGCTATCGGTCTGTCGAAAAGACCTTTGAATGTTTGAGCTAAGTATTGCAGTAGCACTGTCATTTCACTTCAATCCAATTAATTAAGAAAGGAAACACAATTACACTTTAATTTACTGATGTCAAAGTACATTCCTAATTATTTCTGGACAGAGTGCAACCAGCTTCAGAGTTGTTTGCAAGGTTTATTGTTTATATGATTCCCTAATAAACTGAATTAAGAGAGAAAACTTTGCTGTAGAAAATCCTGTCCATTCTAGTGGAATATGACTGTATCATGCTTTGTGATTATTAAAGAAATGACATTATTATTATTATTCTCCAGTAGAAAAGGCCCAGAATGTTTTGATCTAACATGAATACCTGGAAATTGTGTTTGCTGTAATTGTATTTTTACCAGAAAAAAACCGAGTATATCGCACTCGTGTCCATTAAAGTGGTCTTTGAACACTCAACTTTATTTTCTTGTAGAGCAAATAGGGAAGGTGCCGTCAAGACAGAATCTGCTTAACCGATGAATAATTATCACACAAGCAGTGTTTCCTAATACCTTTGAGTGTGAGATCTTTGCAAGACATTCTAAACGGTGTTCACTATTGCTGAAGCTTTTTATGTCCAGAAACCCAAAAACGAAGGATGTGCAATACCACTGATTTTCTTTTTCAATCCAAAACAAAGTAAAACACAACCTTATATTATCCATACTTTGTACAAAAGCATGAGGTCATCAGAAAATTAAAATAAAGTAGGCTATATCTTATTATATCTATAATGACATCAGATGAGTGGGGTTCTGCGGACTTTCCACCTGGGCCTTCAGTACTATACTCACACAATTAAATTTTCATCAAATAACTTCACTAATGTGAACGTACGTGCCCAAACTCATGCCGGTAGCGCCAAATCACTGAATCTGGACCTCATTCACAACAACTGCAGCAACCATCTTAAGCCATCAATAATCATCAGCTGTTTTGGATCCATGAGATCATCAGACTCACCAGAACTCTTCATCACAGGGGAAAAAAGTTCATCCTCCTTTCTTTCTTCAAAAACAGCTGAATGACACGAGGTACACCCTGGATGGTTTGTCCTAGAGCCAACACACAGACTAGCGTAATGAATAATGAATTAAAGAATGAATGACCCTTTCATGGAGGAACCCCTGCTTTTCAGTTAAATGGGAAAATGGACTGTACTTATAGAGCGTTTTTCTAGTCTGCTCAACCACTCAAAGCACTTTTACAATACGAATCAGCATTCATCCGTTCACACAGTGATGATAGAGACTGCCATAAGGGACCACCTGCTCATCAGGAGCAGTAAACATTCACACCATCATTCATTCACTAGTGGAACAACCATTGGGAGCAATTTGGGGTTAAGTATCTTGCTCAAGGACACTTCGACATGTTGACTGCAGTGGCCGGGGATTGAACCATCAACCATCAGATAAGTGGACAACCACTCTACCAACTGAGCCACCGTCACCATGTAAGGTCATTTTCCACTGACATGCAGTTCGGTGCTGATTGTCCCGGCCACCAGTACTATTTCTCCTATAAGTTTGAATTTATGAATTTGTAGAAAATAACATTCGACAGAGGCTACATATTAGAAAGAACCGCTTTCAGCATACTGACGCATAAGAATAAACATAACAAATTAGAAATCTAATCGGTTAAAAATTGTGACAATCAATGTGATACGGAGCCTTGATTCGTCCGGCCAAGAGAAGTAGTTCCAGCTGGATCTAGCTTTTGGTGACTCCTTACCTTCTACCGTGTTTGTGGTGATGATAAGAAGACACTTTTACGACAGATTTCTGAGTTTAAATATAGATCTTTTAATATGAAAATTGATTGTAGAAGAGAAATGCTGGGATGGAAAGAATGGATATTTTAGTATGGATCCGCCCACCACTACCAAAAACAGGTCAGCTGAGCCGGCTCCTCTTTGAGAATGTGGGGCAGAGAGTTTATTCATGTCTATGGCACCAGAGGATCCTGAGGGTCACAGACACTCTTGTGGTCAAACCATTCAGCTGACAATTATCCATATATGTCCGGCGTCTACCGAGTAATCGTCATTTCATTGAAATTAAAATAAAATGAATAGAATAAGTTTTCCACAGAATCCAGAAAAAATCATGAAACAGACTTAAGAAAAATAGTTGAACCTTTCGTTAATGGATTTTTACTTTCTCAGAAGGGTGGAGTAACGAGTCATGAATCAGATCTTTGATAAATATGACAGTGCTTCAATTTTGATTTTGACCGTCCCCTCTCAACCCTTAAAACCTTGCTTGTAGAATGCAGGGGATTGATGACTTCAAGGGGATTGACCTCTGCTGTCAGGGACAACAGCAGAGGTCTATCCACCTTTGCTTTACTCTTATATTTATATAATATATTTCTCTCTCCTTCTATTTTCTACTTTTTGGTATTTGTTTAGCGACACACTAATATACACATACTAATAAACGTGTGTGTTTCCAGATGCAGCGCTGTGATTGGCTGCAGTGATGAAGATATTTTTAAAGCACACTTAACCCACCCACACTAATCCGTGTCTCTGCAACATCTGTCCCCACACACACACACTTACACACCTCGAAAGAGTGACTATCCAGTATTATTCAAAAATCCTTTTTTTTGCTAAAATAGCATCAATCAGAGAGAATTAAATGTGATCATTACCTAAGCCTCTTTCTTCCTCTCTGACCTTCCCTTTCTCCTCTTCTCACCTCAGCATCGGCTTCATTCCCACCATCAATCTTCTGAACGAACATCAGCTTGTTTCTTGTCAAAGACACACAATCCCAACACAGAAGAGGATATTCACTGATCTCTTCCTCTCTGTCTGGATTAGTTGTTTGGCTGGATCAAATATTCCTTTGCACTAATTCTTCAGGAAATAACAGTGATGTGATGATTTATTAGTTAGTGGAATCATAACGCCCTTAATTATGGAGCAGTTGAGGAGAAGCTGTGGCAGCTTGTTTATCTGGGTTAAAGTCTGCAGATGCTGTTTATACTGGCTTAAAACAGCTGTTTCAAGATCCGGGCTGGTTGTTATTGTTATTATTATTATCATTATCATTATTATTAATTTTATTTGTTCTTAAAGAATATTTTATTAGGCTAATCGTTTGGAAATTTGACCAAAATGACAGAATTTTTCATTTTTTTTGTTCAGATGTATTTATTCATTGTTTTATTTGTAAAAAAACATTGAACTGATTGAAATTAATATGTGTGTATTTGTATAATGGGGCCATGATATGTTACATGTCAAAGCCTTGAAGAAATGACCTTTAACTTAAACTTAAATTACAAATGACAGTGAATGAAATACCTTACAAATCTTGTTATTCATCATATCCATCCAAAAATCATATAAAAAGTTTATAATTCTGTTCAGTTGATTTGCTATTGCCTACAAAAGCATTTAAGAGAAATCCACCTCAGAGATCACAGAAAGATTCTCATGGTGCTTGTGGTGACATCATCTACCAGGCTGCTTCAGAGTCTCAGACAGTCTGTGCTGTAGGGTTCATACATTTTATTTTCTCTAAATCGATAAATTAGAGAATCCATCTGCAGGAACTTTGATTTATTTGTTAAGTAACGTTTTGAAGAAGAACTGCTTTGTCCCGATAGGGAGCAAGATTAGCCTCCCATTTCTGGATGAGCAATTACTGTCGACTAACCTCACTAGTTGAGAGAGGGGGGTGGGGGATGAGGAAAGGGAGACAGAGAGAAAAAGAGCGATGGAAGTATCAAACAGCAGCCTCCTGCTGAGCGGGGAATGGAAAAGCTGCTGGCACCAACATGAATATTTCAGCAGAGAGCTGCAGCCCCCCCCCCCCCCCCCCCCCCCCCCCCCCCCCCCCCCCCGCCCCCCCCCCCCCCCCCCCCCCCACCTCGCTCTCTCTCTCTCTGTCAGTCTCTTTTCTGTCCATCTTTATCTTTCTCTCTCACTTTCTTATATCCCCCCAACTATAGCCCACCCCCCTTTAACCACTGCCTGCTTCTCCCCCTTTACTCTCTCATGGAGTGGACTGTGATGAGGGAGGGAGGGAGGGAGGGAGAAAGAGAAAATACTGGGCAGCAGAATCATAAAATGGCTCCAGAATGTAAATATGGGAGGAGGGTTCAACTTCTCTTCTCCCCCCGTCAGGAGCGATGGTTTGGCCTGGGCTGGTTAGACAATAAAAACTGAGCAAATGGAGAGAAACAAACATGGACAGGCAGGAAGTTTCTCTGGAGAACTGTCATTGTTTATTTCTCTCGTTATTAATGAATTAACAGCCTCATTCATAATCTGCTGTTTATTCTATGGAATCTTGTCATCTGCTTGGTTTAAGCTTTAGGGGGGGTTACTATGTGTAACATGCATATGTTACACATAGTTTTTTTTATTCCAGAGGGAAAATGCTTCTTTACCATAAGCTACGTGAACATTGTGCCTAACCGTCAGGTTAACTGTTCACGCCAATTCACTGCCTCGTTTCACAGCTTGTTGAGCTCGTCCTTGACTCCAGACCCGATTAATTTAGGAGGAAGAACAGAACAGCAACCAGCACTGCAGTTCCTTCACTCATCACATTGCTTCAGGGACACGTCAACCTCTGACGATGCAGGATACTGAACCGCAGGTTTTCTCAACTCTTTTCTGAAACAAAACCTCTTTTCTTCGGTTCCTTCTCGCCACGCTCGGCGCCGGTGGACAATTGTCACTGTCCACTGGACCAATTAGGCAGAACGTGTTGTCTGATTGGACACCGTATTGTTTCTGTGTTCACTGTATCAGTCTATTTCTGTAAGAGTGTATGCCGATAATTTATTATCTGATGCGATGAGTATCTGTGCGGTGGAGAGATAAAACGGGAAGAGAGAAAGAAAGACCTGACTCCGGTCTTTCAGTCTTTTCAAGGCCCATTCTGGCTCTGATCATGGAGATGCAATTATTCACTCATTAGTCAGGTGGATGTTTCCTACATGCTGCTGCTCACGGATTACGTCTATGTCTTTGTCGACTCTAATGGACATGTGTCCAGTGCTAGCTTTACTTTCCCACCGCTGGTTGTAGCCTAGGACCCTTGGTGACTGTTGATGCAAATCCACAGCAGATATCAGCTGATCCTGGAGCAGGGAACCAAAATCCGGTGCTTCATATAATCATTAGGAAAACAGACGTTTTTCCATTTTTATAGGGATTGGAACAGTTTATGTGAGTGTGTGTGAGTGAGTGAGTTTGTGTATCTGCTTATATGTGTCAGGTTGTGTCATGTGTTTATGGATTTAAGTTGTAGATATTCATGAGTTAGGGTTAGGGTTAAGGCTACCCTAATTTCTTATGGCTGATTCCATACCTTGTCACCAGAAGAGAAGTCCTAACCCTTATGTATTACACTCTGTTGGAAAGAAAGTACTGTAAACAGTTTGGTAGTTCTAATTCACCACGATCTATGATTTGTTTAAGTGTATTTAAGCAAATACGTGGTGGTTTGTTGTTCCAAAGTAGGGAAGTTTCCGCTGGCAGCCTGCTGCTAGTATCACCAGAGGACAAGTATCTCCGGAGGACAAGTATCTCCGGAGGACAAGTATCTCCGGAGGACAAGTATCTCCGGAGGACAAGTATCTCCGGAGGACTAGTATCTCCGGAGGACTAGTATCTCCGGAAGACAAGTATCTCCGGAGGACTAGTATCTCCGGAAGACAAGTATCTCCGGAGGACAAGTATCTCCGGAGGACTAGTATCTCCGGAGGACTAGTATCACCGGAGGACTAGTATCACCGGAGGACTAGTATCACGCAGAAGGATTTTGCCAGGTGTCACGTGAGGATTTTTGCTTTGGTGAATTTGTAGGACATATTTTTTAACTTTTTATTGCACATTTGTTTTCTTGTAACGCTGTGACACGTTCTGATTTAAAAAAACAAGAAAACGTTGTGTCTGTGTTTATTTCTGTTTTTGTGAATCGTGTTTTTTATTTGCGATCACACTGCGTTTGCACATGAATCATTTGGCGGATGGTTCACAGAGCAGCTGATCGAAGATGAGGTCCCCACACTCATCACCATTATCTGTAATCACCGGAACAACAATATTTCCAATTTGTTACATTTTACAAAAAAAACAGACTAATGCACTTTTTATGTTTCTAAGATTATTACACTAATATTTATAGTATTTATTTATATATGTTTTTTTATTAATAAATATTTATTTAATATTTATTCCTGTAACTGTACTTAAAAGGCAGTATAGTATTTAAAGTGTCATGTGGTTTTCCCTTCTTTCTGCACAGTTGGTTTTTCTTATCGTGAAAACACGACTGAACGTCTCAGAATAACATGGTTCTACTTTTTGCTTCTGTTTCTGTTGTTTCTAACCCTAACCTTCAAATGACAAATCAGACGTAAGTTGGTTACTGCATCATCTGTCCTATGGATTAATATAAATAATAATAATAATAATAAATTGGACTTATATGGCGCCTTTCTATGATAAAGTGTTATCTTATCTTATTGTAGCTGTTCTGACTCAAAACTGATCTCTAAACTAAATTCCACTGGTACTGTCCAGTTCTACTACGCACATGAATAATTTAAACTTCTACACATTTTTTTTTTTACCCAATCGGCATCTATGTCAATGTCTATGCTTCATTTATTTTTCCTCAGATATAGGGTTAGGATTAGGGTTAGTGTAGGGTTAGGGTTAGTGAAGGTGTGCACGACTACCTGTCACATCGAATGTTATAAGACTGCATTTTATACACATTACGTTTACGTCTGTCCACGCATTAGCACAAACATGTTTACTTCAGACTTTAAACTCATATTTAACAATCTTTTCATTCGACTGTTTGACATGAGTCTCCCGTCGATGTTATTGTGCTTGTTTGAAGTCAGTGTGAGGCCTCCTCTGGATCCAAACATGATATCACAATTTCTGCCCTCAGCTATGTGCCGTCAAACACCAAGGCCAAGTGGAGGTTAGGTCCAGCCCCACCACCGTTCATTACAATGCATGTGTGTGTGAGTGTGTGTTCCGTATTACTCTGTTCACATAACTTTACATTATTGATGAATATGATAATGACACAAGCTGGCACGGGATCATGTGAGCATGTGTGGAGCGCTGTGTGGGAACGTGAGAGTGTCTGAGTATTTGCATCTGCTGTTACTCAAGGCTGAGGCAGAGGAGGCCTCAGTCGTATCGTACATCCATCATCTTGTCAGTTTACCACTGACAGCACTGTTCCGATGGCAGACAGACAGACATGTAGATTGACCGACAGGTAGTCAGCATATGCTGAAAGACTGGAGACCAGTTGACTCATGTGGTGGTTAGGAAACCGCTTCTTCCCGCCGCCCGTTGGCATCTGCTTAGTGTGGTTGGGTCAATCCCAGGCCTACAGCTCTGCAGGGCTACATACCACCTGTGCCACTTTTTCCCCTAGCAACCGCAGAGTCCCCACCCCCACTGCACTCAAACACTTGCGCACAATGACACACACAGACACGCATACACACAAACACGCACACGCACACGCACAAACACATATGCACAAACAGACCAGGCATACACCCACACACACACACACGCACAAAGACACACATACACACACACACACAGGCGTACAAAGACACACATAGACATGCAAAAATAATTTATGAATGGTTCATAATCAGGTTATCAATACTGTTATAAACACTTAATAAATCATAAGTTATCATTTGTAAACTGCTTATAACATAGCGCTCAATTTCTCAATGTGGGTCACTATTTGACAATATCAAGGTAGCAATACAGATAAGTGTGCTCCCTATTTGGCAACTTAATGATTGTACATTAATAAGTTACAAATCATTACAACTGACTTTGTAAACCACGTACAAGCCATTCATAAATCCTTAATAAGGGGAGCCTTATTTTAAAGATGCACTGATAAATGATATGTCCATCCATCCGTCTATCTGTCTGTCCGTCTGTCTGTCTGTCTTTTATATGTGCTTCTGCAAACAAACACTGTAAAGGAGTACAGCCGTAAGCTGTTGGCTCTTTTGTGCTGTGATCTTTTCATCATCATTTTACCTCATTATCTTTACCTCATCGTCATATTTTTATCGTTATCTGTACGTCATTATAATCTTTACCTCATCTTTATCTCTGTCATCATCTTTACAGCATCATGTGTACCTTATCGTTATTGTTACATCACAGTCTTTACTACATCTTTAACTCATCCTCATCTTTATCCCATCATCATCTTTACCTCGTTATCTTTACCTTATTGTTATTGTTGCATCATAATCTTTACTCCATCTTTATCTTTAACACATCTTTATCTTTCTCTAGTTTTCATCTTTACCTAATTTTTTTTACCTCATTAATTTTGTTACATCATAATCTTTACCTTATCTTTATCTTTCCTTAATCTTTATCTTTATTTCATCTTCATATTTACATCATCATCTTTACCTTATCGTTATTACTACATCATTATCTGTAGCTCATCTTTATCTTTAACTCATCTTTATCCTTATAGCATCATCATTATTTCACCTTATCATCATCTTTACATCATTATCTTAACCTAATCGTTTCTGCTACATCATAACCTTTACTTTATCTTTATCTTTAACTCATTCATATCTTTATATCATATTCATCTTTACCTCATTATCTTTACCTCAGCATTATTGTTAAATCATAATCTTTACCTCATCTTTATCATCATCTTTACATTATCGTTATTGTTACATCATAATCTTTACTTCTTAATTAATTAATACATATATATTTAAATGTATATAGCCCGTACACAAGATCATCTCCATTTGTTTATAGCTTGTATATTTGTTTATTGCTTTGTCCATTGAATTTGGACAGAGCTGTGTACGCATAGACATGACAAATAAAGCTGATTCTGATTCATCTTTAACTCATCTTTATCCTTATATCATCATCATCTTAACCTCATCAACATCTTTGCACAATTATCTTTACACAATTATCTTTACCTTATCGTTATTATTACATCATAATCTTTACTTCTTCGTTATCTTTATATCATCTTTATCTTCATCTCGTCTTCATCTTTACCTCATTGTTTTTGTTATTTATTTTTTTTGTTACTGTCGTATAAATGTTATATATATATATATATGTATTATATATATATAAACTCGCCACCTGATGCTCCTAAACTTATAGTCGGGGATTTTGATGGCTGTTACATAAAAATTGTTAAGAAACTTAAAAAATAAGAAACTTGATCTCTGTTCTGTGCCTTCAAGGTTTCTTTGAAGAAAAAAAAATAATACACCTTGGGACACCTTGATTGACACTTGCAAGAATACGGATGAGCTCAACTCTGAACTGAAAGGTTATATTCAATTTTGTGTTGACTGGGTAACTCAAGATAAGGCCGTGATGGTTTTTCCAAATGATCAATCATAGGTAAACAGGAATCTCAAACTGGCATTGTAGAATAAAAGGCAGATGAAAATGAAATGTATACAAAACAAACAACAACAAAAATTCAGCGACTGCAAGGATGAAGACCATCAGGCGAAGATGAGATCAGGTCATGATTTAGGGCAGGCATGGCGGGGGTGTACACCATGATAGGTAGGAGGAGAGCCAGCCACTGGTCATAGTTTGTAGAACCTTTAAAAGTATCAATCCAAGTAAGGCAGCTGGGCCTCACAGGATCAATGGTCGAGTTCTGGAAGAGTGTACGGGACATCTTAACCTTGTGTTTGGACAACTTTTACAAATGTCCTTCAATATATCCCCCTTGCATGGAAAGGATTAGTTGTTTGTGTTCTTTTCATAGATTTTTTGTATTTATTGTCAGATGCCGTATTATAATGGATAGGTTGCTGAAGTTAGCGGTAAGTGGTGACATCATCAAATGGGTTGAGGCCTTTTTGACTGACAGTAAATGAGTAAAGAATTATCTTTTGATTTTAGGACTGCTTAAATCACCCACCAACATTTAGTACTGATGTGTGTGTGTGTGTGTGTGTGTGGGGGGGGGGTTGAGGTGGTGGATGAGTACAAATATATAGGAACAATAATAGATACTAAACTTACATGGATCTCATATATGGAAGCTATTGATAAGCAAGTTTTGCAGTGTCAGTATTTTTATGCGTATTGGTCCTCTTCTATCGCTCCTTTGTGGAGATCATTCTAATCTTCTGTTCTGTTACCTGGTATTTTTTCATTGTCTATGAATAACAAAAACAAACTGCATAAAACAGTAAATATGTCCAGTAAGAACTGCATGACCATGATCTGTGAGGAAGGGACAAGCAGTTATTAGAGATGAAATAAAGCATTCCAGCTGCCACCACCAGGCAGACGGTCTCGGGTACGACCCGGGACCGTCTGTTGTGGTGCAACAACAACAAAAGTTGCTCCACAACTGTTGCTCCACAACTTATGACTTGGTTGGTGTCTGTTGGTGCTGGTGGCATCGTTGATACCGTCTGTTGTCTGTATCGCCGATGTTTGTCTTAGGGGTGGGAATGTTTACTGTACGGTAGTGGATGTCTGTTCATTTGTTCACGTTTGTTGTTGGTAGCTTGAATGTATTTGTATTTATCTGACGATTGCCATACGGTGCACCATGAATTTCCATAAGGATGGATGAAATATCTTTCTTCACTTCAACATTATCTTTACCTCCTCCCCATCTTCAATGCTCATTATCTTTACATCATCTGCATCATTACATCATATCTTTTTGTGATCTTAACCTCATTATCGCCTTTATATCATCATCATCATCATCATCATCATCAACTTTACCTCATTGTCGTCTTCACATCATTATCATCATCATTTTCTTCATCTTTACCTCATCATTATCTTTACATCATCTGCATCATTATATCATGGTGGTTCATTCCCTGGCCATTGCAGTCAACATGTCGAAGTGTACGAAGTGATCAGCAAGATGTGGAATGCTGAGTTAGTGAGTGAATGATGGCGTTAATGGTTACTGCCTCTGATGAGGAGGTGACGCCTTGCATGGCAGGTTATCACTGTATCACAATAGATGAATGTGTGTGTCAATGGACTTACTGTTGGCTCACATGTAAAGTCCTATGAGTGGTCGAGCAGACTGGAAAAGCTCTGTATAAGTCCAATCAATTTACCATCGACTATACATCATCATCTTCACCTCATCATCATCTTAACGTCATCATTATCTTAACGTCATCATTGTATTTTCATGATCTTTACCTCATCATCATCTTCACATCATCATTGTCATCGTCATCGTCATCATCTTTACCTCATCATTATCCAAACATCATCATTTTATTTTCACGATCTTTACCTCATCATCCTCTTCACATTATCATCATCGTCATAATCTTTACCTCACCATTATCTTCACATAATCATTTTATTTTCAGGATCTTTCTATCATCATCATCTTTATATCAAAGAAATCTACATCATGAATGTACTTCCATCTTTGTCAACATTACACAATTATCATCTTAGCATCATCATTTTCTTAACCTCATGATTGTGTTGAAATCATCATCATTCATCATCATCAAAATAATTTCAATATCATTAATTCTACCTCATCATGATCCTAAAATTATGATCACCTTTTCAACATCATTATCTTCACATCATTATCTTTATATCTTCATCATATGTGCCTCATCAACATCTTTTCATGATCTTTACATCATCATTGCTACTTCATCATCATCTGTACCTCATTATATCTACCTCATTATTACCTTTCATCACAATTATATTTACCTCATCACCAAGTCATCTGACATTGATGAGGAGGCGGGTCAATCGAGGCAACAGAAGTTCCTTTTTTTTGATTTGTCGGGTTTTCCTTCAATCAAACACATAATGGTAGTCAGGATTGTCGTTGCCACTTATAAACCAGCCTCTCTACTTTATGGTTTTCCCACTGCTAACATTCCAGAGGCTACTCTTCACCATGATTCTTCCCACTTTGTCCTCCCCTTGGTCAATGTCCAAACAGTTCAGGAGCAGCGTGTTGAAAAAATTATGCTAAGCCAACAAACAGCTTCAAGCAGCAGCCATGACTCTTGGTCTTCAGTGGAATCAAGGTTCATCTGGTGGGCCTCGGGCAGCCACGCTTCAAGAGACACACACAATGTTTGTCTGTCATCGGCCATCGACACACTGAGATGGTCTGACCTTCTAGTTTGACATCATCTGTCTGCTCCACGCAGGAAATGCAGTGTCCCAAATAAATCCAAGTTAATCCCCAAATTCTCAGCTCAGATTCCATACAGACACCTAAACACACACAGAGATACACACACACACACACACACTGACACACAAAAAAAACAAATACACACACAAACAAACTCACTAACACACACACCGACACACACACTCACTTATACACACACACAAAAACATACACAAACACACTTACACTCAAACCAACACTAACACGCACACATGCAAACGTAAACCCACACAGAATAACACACTTACATGCACACTCACCAGCATTCACACACTAACACGCGTAGTCACACGCTCACACACACATGCATACATACATACATATTCACACACTCCGAGCCAGGTGAGCTTGCTGAGCAGGAAGTAGTACACCTGACCCCACTCAACTGTTTCCCAGGCCTTGACTAAAGATTACCTCTCTGTGTGCGCTTGAACAAACACACACACACACACACGCACACAGACACACACACACACACAATTTAAGGTCAGCCTCGCTGAGCCTCAAACTGGATCAGCGAGGCTGACCCTGTCACACCTGACGCTCTCACTCAGGTGTCTCTACGACAGTCTCAGGTGACCTGGGGAATCTTTGGAGAGAGGATGGCATCAGCTGTTGGCTGAGGAGACGGAGTGGACCTGAGCCAGGATGCTGTGAGCGAGCGATGTAAATGAATGAGGAGGTCCCACCCTGTGGAAGATCAGCATCTGTGATTTTACTCTTTTATCTGACACTCAGTGAGACTATGTTTGCCCCCATGAAAACATTTTCTTCAGACTAATGGGACTGCAGTCTGCTTAAAGGGTTTCCTCTGTTGTAAGACAGCTGCAGGAGGGACAAATAAAGGCATAGATGTCTGTTTATACACCTAAATCCTACAAAACTGTTAGAATAGGTAAATGGGGGTCTGAGAAAGATTGAGTTGGACTACACCCAGAAGAACTCAGCCTAAATGTAAGGGGGACCTAAAATACAGAAAATAGACAGGGCTGTTAAGATCTGGTTTCTTATGGGTTAAAGTTTAAATTCTCCTTCTTCAAAGTCATAAGAATTGGGAATACCATATCGCTGTGGAGGAGGTGATTCTGGCACAGGGATAAAGTGAATCGCAAAAATAGCTGGGTTTACATTCACAGCCAAATTACCAATAGTTTTGGAAAAGACGCCTAATCGGAACGATAATGCTGCATGTAAACTTTCAGAGTGATTTCATTCCTCTGCAGGGGCTAGTCTACGTCTTTTCGGAAAGAAGTTCTGAAAGACAACCGCTGCATGTGAACGCTGTTTGGGAATTAATCCTGGCGGCAGTAGACCTCAGTAAATAGGGACAATGGACATGGTGGGACAGTGTGGAGAAGAGGAGGATCAACTGGGAGGACTTGTCGGGCATGGAAAGGAGGAGCAACCAGGAGCAGACCAATAACATCAAAGCAAAGCCAGCTCAATGGGAGGAATAAGATCCGAGCCATCAGCACGTATGCCCTACCAGCCATCAGATACCCAGCTGGAATAGTAAGCTGGCGTCAGGAGGAAATAGAAGCCACTGATGTCAAGACAAGAGAACTCTTCTCCATGCATTGAGGGTTCCAGCCCAAGTCCAGTACCGTGAGACTCTACGAGCAATATATAGAGGGAGGGCGAGGATAAGTGAGCGTAGACCCAGGATGACACCAGGAATATCCGTGAATGCATCAGGAAGATTGCCCCCCAGGATGGACTGCTCAGAGGGTGCCTCAGACAGTGAGAGACTGAGGGTGATGAGGACAAAGAGGTTGTCTCATGTAAGACCAAACCCCTCCATGGGATGTACCACCCATTAATAGAGGAAGCGGCTCACATCAAGAAGCCGTACCAGTAACTGGAAAAGGCAGGCTTGAATGACAGCGCAGAGTAGTTAAGTGTTGCTGAGTGAAGCATTGAATGACTACCACAGAAACTAGACGTGAAGAAGAAGAGTGAGTCATTCCATCATGTTCTCGTTCTCCTTTTCAGCTGATGATTAACTCAAGTGTGTTGAGCTTGTTTGGTAGAAATGGAATTCAGGAGAAAATCTTACAGAGGCTGAAGACTGAAGTTGTCACAAGGATTCCACAATGTGGTCTCATTCCAAAGTCAACTTTCTTTTCCGGTGTGGTTAGTCGGGTCGTCTGCTGTGAAGAATCGAAACCACAGCACATCACTCATTTATTGATACAACTCCACTTTAATGCACACACACAAACACAGTCACACCAACATGCATACACACACCCGCACAAATACAAACACAACCTTGATACATCAGTGCCTTGCTGCTACAATGCAGGATAAGCAGAGGTGTGTGTGTGTGTGTGTGTGTGTGTGTGAGTGTGTGTGTGTGTGTGTGTGTGTGTGTGTGTGTGTGTGTATGGACCAGTGCCAGCCCTGGAATGGCTGACCAGGGCAATTGTATATATATAATTATATATATGTGTGTGTATATATATTTACATATATAAATGTATTATTGTATATATATATTAAGGATATTACTGTAAGCATATATATCAGGACTGCCACTTTGTAAAGATGAATTTTATTTCATTTTAATTTTTTTTTGATGGCCTGGCCTTTGTCCAAAAAAGAACATTGAAAGTTTTATTGTAAACAAAACAAAATAGCTCAGTGGGAAAAAAAATGAAAATCAAGCTATAACTAAACCTAAGTTCAGGTCATGTGTGAGGTGGCAGATTCGTTGCTGAGATTCTGTAAACAAAAACAACTCCAGGAGAACGTTCACCTGACAGGTGAGCGCGGTTTGCAGAGGTAGAATGTACTTTGAATGTACCTTGACACCTGTGACGGAGATGCTGCCATGGAGCATCTGCATGGCCTCCCCCAGCTGAGTCTTGAGGAGTGTCACAACTTTGGCTCATACCTCTCACGGGAAAAACTGACAACTGCAGTGTCCACAATAGCCACTGGCACGGCTATAGGTCTAGATAGATAACCGCAGACTTTTTCAAACACCTCTGGAGTATCCTTGGACTGGACCTACTGAAGGTTTGGAAAGGCAGTTTTAATTTAGGCTGTGATCTCCCTGCTGTCCAAGAAGGTTGACCTGATCCTGCTGTAAAACCGCAGACCTGTGATTCTGACCTGTGGTTCTGACCTGTGGTTTTGAGTTGCACTTACAATAAAATATTGTCTATAGTTTTATCCAACCGACTGAAGGTTTTCATTGAATATTGATGAGGGAGAACCAGTCCTACTATGTCCATGACCGGTCTATGATGGACATTCTGTTCTTGACGAGAGACACTTTTGATCTGTGCAGACGCTACAATATTAACTTTGGAATAATCTCTATTGACCAGGAGAAAGCTTTCGTTTGAGTTGACCCCAACTTTCTATTTGCCACACCGTGGGCATTTGGTTTGGGGAGCACCCTCTCCTGGGTCGAAGTGGTTTACTACAATGCATTTTGTGCAATTAAAGTCGGTGGTGGAGGGAGAGGGGGATCAGACAGGGTTGCCTGATCTCAGGCCAGCTTTACAGCGTGGCCATCAAGCCTCTGCTGCTCAGGTTGAGAGCCAACTCACTTGTGGGAGTCAGGGAGTCAAGGTGGATGGAGCTGTTTGGGACAGTGGTGTCCCTAAAGTTAGCTTCCTATGTAAGCCCCCTATTGAGAAACCAATAGGTGACCTGAGCGCTAGAGAGGTCTGCTGATTCTGCTCTAAAACTGAGACTGTTGAACATCTTGTGGTGTCCTGCCCCAGACTGGTGGGTATCTTTGGGTGAAAGCTTTTGGAGAAGTTTTCTCTCCGCCCCTCTTCATGTTTGGATCAAAATACTCACAGGAGAGAAAGGCAACAATAGTTTTGATTCATTTTTTCTATGTGTGTGAAAGAACCTGAGTCCTGATCCTCTGCCCTACTTTAAAGGGTTGATAGCAGCTGAATTGAGAGTGGAACACAAATTCCAGATTGATTAACAACATGGCCGGCGTCACAGCAGTGTGGACCATCAGGAGGTCCTCTGTTTTCTGTAGGAGGACCACTCGCTGGTTATGAACTTTTAGCATGATGAGTGTCTTCATCTGACCGTGAGCAGGTTGAACGCCGGCCGTCGAGTTATTGTTCTAGTTCAATGTTTACTAAATTAAGTTGTGTTTATTGTGAGTCCGTTGTTTCCGTTATTACGTGGGACATTGTTCTCCTTTCCAAATTAAACCTTTCTGAATTGCAATGTCGGTCGTGTGTTTACCTGACCAGTGATCTTTTCTGACCCGGTGTTTGCACGCATCCAGTCATATAATCAGAAACACAGTCACCTTCTCCCGCTCAGCCCCCTGGTTCACCAGCGAGCTACGGGAAATGAAAGCAGCTGGGCGTGTCCTTGAGCGGCGTTACAAGGCTTCAGGTCTCACTGTCCCAAAGCAAGTCTTTCCTGAACTCCAAAAGGCCTACTCAAAGTCCCTTAGGGAGGCTCGGTCACTGTTCTACTCCAACATTATCAAAACCAGTCCTGGAAAGTCTAAGTAGCTGTTTTCCACTATCAATCATCTTCTTAAACCACAAACTCCCCCACTTACAGAAATGACAGAAGAGCCCTGTAATAATTTCATGGCTTTCTTCAAATCAAAAATTGACTCAATCCGTTCTGTCCTTTCTGGTTCCTCCTCTCTACCTATCCAGTCTGCTTACTCACAGTTTGAGATCTCCACGCCTCTAAAGTGTTTCCCATAAATCTCACAGCAGGAGGTTGAGGTTATCATCAGGACGATGAAGCCCCCCACCTGTGCCCTCGACCCCTTTCCTACAGCCCTAGTGAAAACTAACATCTCTTCCATCAGTCCCCTGATCACCGCTGTAATAAATCAATCCCTCCAGGCCGGCTTTGTTCCATCTGCCCTAAAAGCCGCCATAATCAGACCACTCCTCAAAAAACCTACTCTCGATCCAGAACCTTTTGCTAATTACAGGCCCATTTCCAAACTCCCATTCCTCTCCAAAGTTCTGGAAAAAGTAGTTGCTGCCCACCTCCAGGACCACCTCAACTACAACAACCTCTTTGA
>VRLP01004997.1:0-41785 GCA_009660295.1 Lophius piscatorius | reverse complement strand
TTTCCTCGTGCCCTTTTTGTTAGAAATAAATATATTTTCACCTGATCTACCTCCTATGCATCTGCATTTGGGTCCGAGCAAAACCCCACAGGAGTGCGTAACATTTGCTAGAGCTTTATAAAACTTGATTGATGGTAAGAAGTCTTGAAATAGACTTTGGTTCATTTGCTACTTGTTGTGTTTGTATTTTGGTTATATATGGATATTTCGGGGTACATCTGGCTCATTTGTCCCGTGTGGTTTCTTTGCTGCTCAGTTTCTGTCATCAGCTGAGATTTTTTGCAGTTTAACTGCAATTCTGTCACAGTTAATGTTGTCATAGTTGGACGGCATAATTAGACTGGTTCATCTCCTCGTCCTTGGAGTTCCAAAGAGGCGCTCATTTGAATAGATTGTTCTTTCCTTTTCTGGAATAGATTGTTCTTAAGGTGAGGGCTCACTTTGCCAACACTGAACTCCTCTCTAAGAATTTCGCTATGACTTTCAATTTGTTCTGTTCTTCTAGTTTTCAGTTTCAGTCTGTTGTGTGAATTTGTTTAGGACCTGTTCAGTATCAGAACACAGCTAAGGCACTGTCCTGAAGAAGACCTTCAACGACTATATTGTGATGCAGATAATCAGTTTCAGAAATGATACCAGGCAGCATTGGTGGTGGTGGAGGTTGTTTTTTTTTTTTCTATGTGTGGGGTTTGCATGTCGTCTGTGCTTGCGTGGGCTCCTAGTGGGAGCTCTGCTGCCTCCCACGGTGTGAGTGTGAGTTCGAGTGAGAGTTTGAATGGCCCATTGTCAGCTGAGACGGGCTTCAGCTCATCGCTGACACTGCAAAGGATAATAGAGAATTAATGAAGGAATGGATGAATGGATATGATGCATTTCATTTTATGAGTGATCATAAACTGAGAGGATGGTATATTATGATTCGAACAAATCAACTGGATTTGACCTGAGACTGGTTCCATGATTTCATAAATTCTGGTAATTACAGACCACAGGATTGGACATGAAGTCTGCCTCTAGTCTGTGAAACCTTTTCTATAGATTTTCTCCCAAGGTCTCCACAGAGACACATTAATGGTTTATTTTACCGCCGTCAATGAGAGTTAGGAGGTCAACGTGTTTGTTTGTCTTGTTTTTCTCAAAAGTTTTCCATCATATATAATATATTTTTGATGCATGTCTTTTTATTATAAAAGGAACTATCGAAGGCTACGAGAGTGCGGTGAAATATCATAAGTTTCCCGTCATGAAGTGAAACTGTTTGCTTAAAAGGTAAAAAAAAAACATTGAGGAAAACTGAAAAGCAGTTCATCATAACTAGAAAACTGTTTCAAATACTCATAATTACTCTATTACATGTCTGATGGTGACACTTTAACCATCCGTTACAGTTTCAATGGGACTGCAGAATGAATGATTAAATACTGGCCTTGCAGTTTAATTGGAAAAGATTATTGAAATGAATCTCTATTAAACTGTCTGGTATCAGAGTTCATTCCAGCAGTTAATTATATTTAAGCTGGCTGTTCCTGTTGTCATGTTTGTGATTACACAAATTAATTGCAATGGAATAGAAAACTGATCGTTCAATTAGAAAAATGTTACAAAATAAAGATTAACGCTTATACAATGTTGAGGCTTTCGAAAACAAAGAAAACAAACGTATCCAATGTGAAACGGGCAAAAAGTCTGTGGTGGAGAAAACCAAGAATCAACGCCTTATACAATGGTGTTGCTTGGGGTTCTTGCAATTTCACAGAAAGTGAAAAGTACAAGTAATTGGTCCAACCCTTTATCCAAACCTACTCAAAAATTCAATTACTCCAGATTTCAACTGTTCCATCCAGTTCCATGGTAATCTCTCATGTAGATTAAGTATAATTTACATACAGAAAATCTTTTACTGTTCAAAGAAGGGGATAAAAAAATTATTTTATACCAGATACACTCAAAAATATAAGGGTGTCTTTGCTCGCGAAATGCTCAATCATGCTGCCAAGTTCAAGCAAAATCTATCAGTGCGTGTGGGCGTTATACGTGGAAACAGTGATAAAGAACCCGATATTGCAATTGCACAATGAAAAAAGGTTTTAACTCTGCCCTTTTCTTAGGGCCTACACTATTGTCCCCGACAGCAAGGGAATATCCCTGAAAAGCCCCCGATCCCCAGCTTTGTACCATAAATTCAGCCTGATTGAAGTCCTCGAATTAGTTATTTTTCAGAAAAAAGCTCCCCCTAGTGTGTAAAATATGAACTATAAGAGTAAAATATGCTATATTCACGATAGGTCTCTTTGAGTTGTTTCATATGCAGGAAATTACGATTTAATTGGAAGAACCATTAAATGTAAGAGTGCGTTATAAATAAAATGTATTATTATTATTAAATGATGGCCTGAAAACATTGGAGCTAAAGCTCCCCCTAGTGTGGGATATATATACGTCTCAAAATCCAGTTTCTTTTCGCACTTAGGTTTATGTGGGTACACAATTTCAAAATTATCCATGAAATTGTTTTCGAGTTATGTTAATTATGGCGGCGAATGCGGCAATGACGATTACAATGTGTCCCCGACATTACGGGGATATAATGACAAACCCACAAAACAGTCCAAAGACTACATACAGAGATGGTTATGTAGGAACCGTTTAAAAGGGGAGTTAAAAAATAGGAAGGAAAAAACAGAAGCATGAGGTGAGGAGAAAAAAAAGCCTGATTGCATCATGAAACATTTCCGTCAAAGAAGATAAGCATGAAGACTTGTCTCGTGAAATCGTTGAGAGGTAA
Organism: Lophius piscatorius; assembly: GCA_009660295.1. Classification (NCBI taxonomy): domain Eukaryota; kingdom Metazoa; phylum Chordata; class Actinopteri; order Lophiiformes; family Lophiidae; genus Lophius; species Lophius piscatorius. Next base: position 39,000 of record VRLP01004997.1, on the reverse strand, counting down.
AGTTGTGGGGTTTCTGCAGTCTAGTTATCCAGTAACATCATATTCACCATCAGTCTTTAGAAGCGAAATGTTTCTTTTATCATTTTTCTGCCACTTCAATGTACAAGAGCGAAACGAGTTCTCTGGCGCCCGTGTTCGGTATGTCCGTTCAAGCTACAGTACAGAAATGGAATCCATGGAGGAGCACCTGCTTCCTCTGGAGATACAAATTGTTTTTCAAGCTAACATAGAAAAGAATGTATTTATATTAGCTGATTATATAGTAACAAAACAAAGTTATAAATATATATTCAAAGAAATCCCCCTATATTTTATGCACTGCACCTTTAACTGGCAACCATTCTGCCGTGTCATTGTAAACCTGTGGCCATTCTCGGATTAATCATTCTGAATACTATTTATAAAACATGGATACAACATATCTGAACTTAATATACCAATATATAATTTTCTTTTATAATTTACACCTGCGTAAATTGAAAAAATGTAAAATGTTGGGCTGTGATACAGGCAAAAAAAAGAAAGAAATGCCAATGGCTCGTTTGCAGAAGGGCCTCATTGCAGTAAAATGTGTCTAATAACTTCGATTTGGGGGTTTAAATTGTAGCAGGGCAGTACCTTTGTGTTGGGGGGCTCCAAGCTGGACCCAGATCGCTGTTTGATGGTGTCAAAGGTGCTTATTCAGCACCTGGGGCCTCGGAAATCAATGACCCTTTAACTGTGAATCAATCACAAGTCACTGCTATTCTCCAAAGACCCGCATAGCTTCATTACTGCTCAACAATTAACAATGTCAGGAGAGCGACTGCCGTGATTAATGCCAGCATAAAATGGGTCCAATGAATTAAAATTTTGATGTCAATTAATCGGCGTGGAGTCATTAATTATTGACAGGATAAGGTTTAGTGTGTCGTCGCGTCCAACTAATGTGAGCGTAATTTGGAAGGACAGCAGCAGGGCGGATAAAGATTAATTTAGCATTATGCAATTATGGAAAATTTGCTTCTTATTTGTGGAAAGCGTGACCGTGCCGCGACACGGGTAGCTGTCTGGCTTTGTTGGCTTTGCTTGGCTTTGGCAAATACTTGAAAAACACAATAGTGCTGCATCTGTCCTTTTTGCCTCCTGAATCTTGTTAGAGTCTGTCACAAATCACTGAGCCTGGTAATTGCTCTATGTTCTCTCTTGTGCCTGCTATCAAACCGTCTCCAAGCCCGTTTTTGGAGGCCTTGCACTTTTGCAATTGATGTTTTTAGTAATCAGTCATTATATAACCAAATATACGTCTCCAAACAAGGACCTAATTGAAGAAAGCGTGTAGGAGATGGATTGCAGATAACGTTCAGCAAGCAAACGGTAAAGAGTGGACCCAAAAATGCAATGACTCGAGATCGTAGCACCTACACAGCGCCATCCCAGATGGCACCCTCACAGTGCAAATAAAGTTAAATGCCACGCATTATCCAACTGTGCTGCTAGATTCTGGTGTTTGTTGTATCCCGCGTGTGTTTGCTCGGTTATGTATTTGCTAGTCGCTGAGGCACTGTCACTGTGAAAGTGATCCGATGACAAAACATTGAATAAACCGAGGTCATTTATCAGCTGTGATGTCTTCGTGTAATGACTGACACTTTGTTTTTGATTCCTGGACCCAAGCCGGCGTTCGACAACATTGTGAAGGCTCTGTGTTCATATCCTTTTTGCATCCAGGCTCAGTTCTTTGGCACGTCTGAGAACTCGATTGGCTCATTTGCATCCATTCTCTGCCAAAGTGCTGATCATGAGGGGACCTGTAACCACGGCTCCCGGCAACAAATATACTCTGATTTCATTTCAAGGCAACAACCTGTGTCCATGAACAACAGAAAAAGATAGAGAGACAGATAGATAGACACAGAGTATCCAGCTGGTGACCTATGTTCATGGCTCCTAGAGTTCTTGAAAACAATGGGGCCGATGTAGTGGTGGTGTTTGGAATCATGTTCTCGGCAGTGACCTTCAACATCATGCAGAAACCAGTCTTACTTATACCTGCCCATCCCAGTTTAAACGATGGTCTATGTGTGAAAAGACCCTTCACCATGATCCTGAGTTGTGTCCTCGGTTCCTTTCAAACTCCTCCTACCTCAGAACCCATCCTGGTGTTTATTATCAACCAATATACAGTCCAGAGGGGTTTGAAGGGCAGCTAAGTGTAGCAGGCACTTTAGATGGGTGACCGCTTCACCACCAGAGACTTAAAAATGATCACCCTGACATCACCTGCACAGAAAAAATCTTTGGGGCTGTCCCCTTTAGATCTCAGTGACCCCTCCCACCTTACTAGGTCTATGGTTTCAGTCCCAAGAACCCCAATGAGGGTAGGATTTAGAATATTGAACTACTTGGAATGGCGTGTGTTTGCAAAGCAGAGCTGCGTTGTGGCCACATGGCCTCCCACCTGGACCTTATCCACAGCCCTGGCCTCTGCTATAATCGCAACAAAAGCAGGTGGGCACCCATTGACACCCATAATTACACGGTTCTGGGTACAGTAGGAGGTTTCGGATGGATACAGGAAGGTTGCCGATGTAGTAGTGGCAGTATCCCCGGGTCGCTTTGAGACTGTGGTCTCAAGGGGAGATAAGATAAGTTTAGAAACTTCATGGATTGGCTCAGTTGGGAGGGGCATCACTGGTGGATCTCTGTGAAGCTGCTACCTGGTCCGCTCCTTCCACATTCACAAGGAATGGTTGGGTTATGTGGCAGCAGCTGCTCCCTTTGTGGTGGTGGCGCTGTGCTATTCCTGAGGGTCGCAAAAGATACGACACGTCAACTGTCCTGCAACTGGCGGGCGCCCACTGGGTTGGCTGGCCTTGGCGCCTATTGGGGCCATCTATATTCGGGACAACATCTTGGAACACGCAAACAGCTGTGCGTGGCGTCACCGCCAGCATCCTCGAGTCTTGAATATATCGTATATTCAATGCGTTGGATTTGGAGTCCGGTTTGAAGCACTGCTTCTACATGAAGTGTCTTTCAGGCATAACACCACAATGACGAACAGCTGGATCAGAAGCCCCCTACCCATCAAAACATAACTGAGTGGACAGATAGGCTCATTACGAGGTTACTTTGTAACCGTTGTTCTCTGATTATCAAGGATCGCAGTTTGATTCTCTTCACTCAGAGTGACAACACACACGGATGACTACAGGATATGGGTGTGTCCAGCACCAGCTGGCGCCTTCAAAATAAATCACCACATTGATGAACAGCCGGGACAGAAGCCCCATTAGCATGAATGCTTAATTGAGTGGCGAGATCTGAGTCCTTTCCCTCAGAGAACAACAGTTACAAAGTAACCTACAGTTCTTTTCTCTGTTACCGCCACAGAACCGGCGCTCCTGATCAGTTTGTCCTTCCTCTTGATGCTGCCCGCTCAACACACCACAGTGTAGAAGAGGTGCTACACCAAACACCTGGAGGATGGGAGTCTAATGGTCTTATCAGCTGTTGAAGCTGGCGGGGTCTTCATCAGGTTGATAAACCTCCAGAAAGATTCCTTTCCAGGCTGGAAAACTTTTTGTCACTTATTTAATTTAAAGTGAATCCTAAAAAAAACGAAATCATCCCAGATCTTATTTCTGTAGGCTTTAAAATTCACCACCTCCCTCGTGAGGACTGTGTGGGCGTAGCCGCGCGCTAACAGACGATATGAACAACCGCAGTGTTTCCTATTAAGCACCTAGACTTTAGCCTGAACTGAAAATATTTAACATTTCTCTTTGTAACACTGGAAAACTTGAATCTTCTGATTTTTGCTTTTTTCCTCCGACAGTCAGCCCCAAACCTTTGGTGCACACACACACACACACACACTCACACACGAGTGAACTATGCATCAAAGTGGATATCGGAGTGTAGAGCTTTAATGAGAGCATTAGGTTCAACCATCGCTCTAGTCAAAAAAAAAAAACATGTGGATAGCAGAATCAGTAAACAAGTAAATCGGGAATCTCTTCTCTCCAAACCCCTCGCTCATAGAAAAGTTTAGTTGATGTAATTGTTTGTACAGTTCATCTCTCTGGTCAGTCAAATCCGAGTCTCGCGGCCACTTCTTACCACGGCTGTTAGACTCTACCCGAAAAAACAAAAAACTGTACGAAGAAGAGCTATTTTAGTACTTTTTAATAAACACCGACGAGCTACGAGGCTGGAAATATTCACATATAAGGAAATGGACCCCCTGCTGTTCAGCACCGGCCTCTGGAGTCGATGCACGAGCATGACGGCTGTCATTGTAGGAGAACACATAAATGTAAAAACAATGATTATCTGCCAGTCAGGGTTGAGTTATGTCTCTAATGCGAGATGAAAACAATTAACACTGACAACAGAACAATTTGCCTCTAGGATCCCCCAGAGGGCTGAAGAGACCCCCACCACCATCACCTCCACCACCACCACCACAGTCTCTAAAGATCCTGTGGGAGACACAGAACCGTATGAAACTTTGATTCATATGTCAGTGCATTAGATTGCTTTTCCCCCAAGTGACCCCCATCCCTCCTCAAATCAAGTGGAAAAACTCAAATTTGCAGCGAAAACCTAAAAAAGTTTTTGCATTCTATTACTCATATAGGCTTAGCGGATTGTTTTCTTTGAATTATAATAAAATTCTCTTTGAAATGAAACGTGGATGCTGTTTGCTTTGCATGAGTTCTGTTTTATGTTGTAAGAACCGCATACTTGCGTCAAACCAAGGTAGTTTCATTGTGAGAGTGAAATATTAAATTTGAATTTAAATTTTGTTCTGCAAACGAAACTTTGATTTTTTTTTTCTTCCATTATAAAACTTTCATGTTGAAAAAAATCCTTCATAACTATTAAAAGGGAGCTTACATTAATGTAACCCGGCCACCAAGGGGTCACAAATCAGTGAATTTCTAGTGTCGGTCCCAAGCCCAGAAATGGGGAGGGTTGCATCTGGAAGGAAATCTAATATGCAGAACATGAAACTGATGACCAAACTGGATCGGTAGGGGGCCCAGGTTGACAACAACTGGTACCATCAGCCAGCAGGGTACCGGTAAGATCTCTGGATGGACACAGATGATCTGCGGTGGCGGCCCAAATGGGAACAGCCCCAAGACTGAGAATAAGTTTGATTGCATTAATGTAATAGTAAAAAGTATTTGGATTACATCGTTATGTTTTTGTACTACATTCAACATAATTGTGTCAGGAAATTAAACAAACCTTTTTTTTTATTCAAGTCAACATAACTGTTTGATTTAGCAGATAATTAAGAACATTTTGCTGACATTTGCTTAAAAGCATTTATTGATTATTACACTTCTAGTCTCTCCCCCCGTGTATTCAAGCTACTTTTTTTTTTTTTACGAGACCCTCTATTCCACCCGGAGCATAAAAACAGGAACCTAATGATACAAAATCAAAAGTTTAATATCCGATGCCCACAGAAAAAGAAGGAATCAATACTTTTTACGGCACCGTAGCTTTAAGACTAAACTCTTACTTTGATCTTCGCGCATAAAATCAATGAAAACCTCAATTTCATTTGATGGAACCATCATTTTCTAAACGACATGGGCATTAAGAGGCGGAACAGCGTTTCTTATTAACCTCCTTCTGCAGCCGGCGTTCGGCAGCCATCAGCTGTTTAAAGCAAATAGCGGCTCACTCAGGTAGAATTGATGAACGACCTTATGAACGGCTGCTTTGCAGGGTACTTTTTTTTTCTGCGGTGGGAAGTTTGCCGCTGGTATTGCTTTACAACCGGGCCCTGCGGAGGTTGAAGACCCTTTTATACCTACGCCTCCGGTCGCAATCAGATAATTGTTTCTCAGAGCAGCCATTTGGGACCGCGGGAGCATGTGATCCCCGGCGCCGCTCTGACGGCAAATTCTAATGGTCTCTTTGTGAGGGTGTTTGAGAAAAACCAAGGAGTTTAAAACTCTCACAAAGACATGATGTGTTCCTTCAAAGGTTGGAATATATATATATCTATATAGATATATAGATATATATATATATCCAAAAAGATTTCTCTGAAAATGAATGGAGCTCTACACTGTAAGAAAAAAAAGATCTGTATAATTTATGGTAAAATTCCACCTGCTGTTGTCAGATTTTAACCGTAGAAAACACCATGTTCATATTACCATAAAACAGATATAATATCAACGAATTAACGGTTACATAGTTAATTACATAAAATAACAGTAAACTACAATATTTTCAGGCTTTTAACCTAGAAAAACAACATTGTTTCAAAATGTATGCCATATTTTCAGCATCTTCTGTCTGTAGTAATTATAGTGTGATGATGCTAAATGGTTAAAGTTGGTTATTTACATTTTCATTTTAGCAAACTCTGTAATTTACACAGAAAATTAATTTTACCAAAATTTTACCAAAAATATTTCTTTTTCACAGTTAAATTCAGTATTTTCCACATATTTTAACCATAAATAATGAATATTTATTTGTTCCTTTATTTAAGATATTTCACTTTATCTTCTATGGGTATATATACAGTTTTGAAATTTATCATCTTTTACATGTGAGATTTTTTTTTGTTTTTTAACAATAATCTCTGCTGGCAATTTTTACAGTTCATGTTAAAATAATTAAAATAATAATTCTAAGTTAATTGTAATTAACTGTAAATGTAAACAGGTTGGCATTATGTTTTTTTGAATGGAAAGTTACCGTAATGTCCATATTTTACCGTACATTTTGTAGATTTATTTATTATTTTTTTTACTGTGCAGCTCAGCGTTTGTTGTCGCTGCAGCAGCTTGAAAACTAAATTAGTCCTTTTGATACAAAAATTCTGTCTCTGCGTCCCACATTTGCCACTCTGCTCTGCATTTATTGCCTCTTTGCTATTTATTTTCTCTTTATTTATTTATTCCTGCAGTATTCTAATAGTATGATCAACATGGAATTGTAAGAAATTTTGAAAAGGGAAGAATGAGGAAAAGCGAGGTCGAGAAAAGAAGGTGAGACGAGGAGGAGAACCTTTTCATTTGACCTTCGGAGACGGTCGCTGTGAAATTAAAGGCATGGTATTTCAACTAAGCCGAATTATATTTAGAAATGAAGTGCCTAATTGCGATAGAGAGCTGCAATTCCCTCCTCTCATTATTTATTTCAGCTAAATCAGAACTCAGAGTAAAGAATTGATTGAAATGTATCAAGGACTGTTCCTCCAGAATAACGTGCTGTTTAGAGGCGGGCTATCAGACCCTGAATGTCTTTATTGTCAGATCAGGGAGGTAATAAGTGCCAGAATTTACCTCCAGCAGCAATTTTCCATCAGTCTGCCTGCGTGGCGAGTCGTTTATTTCTAAACCGGTGGAACACGCTGACTACTTTTCAGCTTTTTTGCAGTTTTAAGTGTGGTTATTCCCCGTGGGCAATCAATTTTTCATGAGCGCTTTTGGTCGCAGCCCTAAATGCTTTTTAAAAGCGCGGAGGGATGAAGAGCTTTCCTGCAGGTCGCTTTTGTTTGTCTTATTCAAAATGCAATTTAAACACAGGATCATTTGCTGACTACTTGCGGAACAAATATTCAAAAAACCGTGATAAGTGGAAACAGAGACCCTCCAATACAAATTCTTTTAGAGGGCTTATTTCCAAAATAGTCTCTATTTCACACAAATGTGCGGCACTAAAACTTTCTTTCTGCCGATTGGATGCTTGTCGGTCATTTCTTTTCATTTCTTCGCAAACAGACAGAACGCAACCTTGGTGCTAAACTAATTTCAAACTCTTTAGATTCTGCAGGATTCAGTCAAGGCCTCCACCTGCGGTTTTTTTTTTTCCTGTCGGTTTGTTCAGACGCAGTGATGAGAAATGAAGTGCTGTGTGCTCGTGTTCAAGGTGTCAGTCAGAGAGAGAGTCCCCGGTCCGACTCCGCGAGCCTTGGGCTTTTCTTCTTTCAAGGTTGACGGACAGGTACTCTGCCCACGGAGCCAACTCGGAAGAATGCAACTGAATACCACAAAAAGATAAACATGGAATCTGAATGATTTATTACATTATAGATTATTCTGGAACATTTTTAACTGAACAAAATTGCGTATTTATCACAAGGAATGATCGTCAAAATGCTGAAAATAAGAGCACGAATACAACTAAACCTATGCTGTCGGGGACAGAAAGACCCCAATCTCCTGAGTTGTACAATCAATCCATAATCTACTTTTCATAGAAGAATCTCCCACTATGATAGACAGAAAAGTAGATCCCTTCAGAAGTACCAAATTTGGACTAAATTGGACCAATAGTGAGTAACTTTTGGCATCTATATTTGTGTGTTGACACACATGAGGTGAGGATTACATGTTCGCTATTTGAACCCTGATAAGGTAACGGTAGCTAACAGTAGTTAGATATGTGTGGCTTTACTTTTTATGTTGTTTCACTTTTTGCAAAATGAAGTGCTTCTATTTCCAAAAACAATGAATCCAATCAATATTCATCCTGTTGCTTGCACTCTTAGATATGAAAAATGGATGACTTTTTTATCTCAAAATAAGTCAATATTGGTATTTTTGTTTCAGTGCATCCATGAAACACTAAAAATTATTTTGAATTAAATAATCGTATTTAGTCATTTCAATCTAACTGTTTAAAAATGTCAACATAGCGGCCTGATTGAGTTTAGTAGCTGTAACAGGGATGTCATTTGCATCACATGACTTTTCTTGAATGGATCAAATAGTTGAATCAGTTCAATCAAATCAAAACAATTTAAGTGCATTAATGGAATAATAAAAAGTTTGAGGATTATTCAGTTCAAAATAACTTGTGCTAACATAAATGAATTAACACGTTTCACTGACAATTCTTTTTCTAATCTTTTTTCAAACAAACTACTTCTGTGTGACGGGTTAACATAAATAAGTTAAGTAAATGTGACATATTATTTGGAGTTTTTTGTTTGAGGCAGAAGTAGTTTTGTTGAATATTTGTCTCATCCTTATTGTTGCTGAAAACTGCTGAGTGCCAAAATAAAATTAATTAAAGAAGTTTAATGTGGCTTATTGTCTGCAGGCTGTTATTGTGACAGTTTTTGGGCAAGTAAAACAAATTTACATTTCTTTGTTATTCTAAATTTGCCACAGAAAATTAATTGTATAATATTAGAACAGCGATTGCGTGCTTCTGCCGAAACCCAGCAGTCCTCATCAAATTAAATTTAACACCAATCCAAACCAGCAAAATGGATGACATCAGGGTGCTCCGTTTAAAGTAAGACAAAAACACAAACAAACAAACAAAACAAAGAAAGGGAAAACATTTGGGGATCTGCCCCAAAATAAAATTTTTGGCACAAGCGCCGCTAAAAGATGAAATCTGTCAAGGAGTTTATGCAGAATTGTTGAAAATGCTGAAGCGAAACCTTTCTGTGCTGTGAAAGGAAGAGGCAGGTGTGAATGTGTCCCTGTCCTCCACGTCCTCCAGGTCCTCCACGGCACACGCTCCACCCAGTCACCTGGTTTCATGGTGACGAGTATGGAAAAAAAAAAAAAGAGTCATGCATTCTCACAATCTTACACGAAGTGAACTAAAACTCTTTGATCCATTTTAATAGATTCCTTAGTGTCACATGTCCGACCATTCTATAAAGCAAAAAGCTGCTTTAAACCGACGAAGAAGAAAAAAAGAAAGTAGTGGAAGCGTTATGTATCTCCTTTAGAGGAGAGAAGAACCTCTCAGATGCAGGATTGGACCGGTGGGAGTAATGGTACTTATCCACAGCCGGAACTAAGGAGCGAAGCTCGGCTCAGCCACACTAACTATCATTTTTACAGTGTTGTACTGCAGAGGAAGAGGAGAAGGCAAAAACAAACAAAGAAAACAAGGAGACGATGGGGGGGGGGGCGGATCTCTTACTGCTTCAGAGAAGGCCCTTCATCACACCAACCTTTTCTTCTAGTCATGACGAACCATTAAATATAAGTACTGCCATCTGGATGTGTTAGTTTAGATAACGTTCCCTTTTCTGTTTCTTCAGCAGCAGAATCAGGAACAAAAGTGGTGTGAAGTTTAACAAAACGGCATTTAGTGTCTAGTGTTGATTAGGATGTGCTTTATAAGCATGAAACGGTTCTTTGAAAACATTAACCATGTTATAATCCGGTGATTACAATCATTTGCTAAACCTTTTATATCGTTTATTTGCTTGGAGGGTAAAAGCTTGTTTTAGAAGCTGTTTACTTATGATTGAAAACTACATATTTTTAGTTTCAAACGTTGTGTTCATCAATGCCCGAACACTTTAAGGCATCCTTCATGTTGACACTGGGCCACAAACGGTCATGAAAGAGTTTCAACACCGACAATAAAAGCGATGGAAGAGGAGATTTTTATGCACTTTTTTTTAACTTTATTTCCTCACTTTTTTTCTTCCTTGTCATGTCCGTACACAGTTTTCATACCATTCCTAGACTAGGCCTACGCTGTCGTCTCCAACAGCAAGAGAAAATCCCTGAAACAACAACCCCTTGTATAGTACAAGCAATTACCCTGATTGATTGATTTCCAAAAAACAGTGTATTTTGTGAAAATTGTGCAAAATATGAACAGTTACAGTAAAATATGAAGGTAGAGCTCCTCGAGTCGATTCCTGTGCACCAGATTGGACTTAATCAGACCAACGTTTAGGAAGTTGTGTCCATAAAATCAGTATTTTTGCAGAAAAGACTCCCTCTAGTGAGTAAAAGATGAACAATTAAAGTCAAATATGATGTATACCAGACGAACCTCCTCTAGTCCATTCATATGCATCAGATTTGCACTAAATCGGACCAAAGGTTGAGTAGTTATGGCCAGATAACTTCGGAAATATCCAACCGAGCTTTCCCAAAATCAATCCAGTTCTTTCTCGCACTAAAATCTAGGTTTAAGATTCGAAAATCATCTATGAAAGAATTTTTTAGGTGTCGTGTGAACACCAAGGATCCACAACTTTTGAGGGCTATACTTACTGCTTCATTACTCTAACGATGTCCTGAAGCCCCATTTGGTCCATATTCGTAAACCCACTCCAGTATGATTATGCTGATAACGGCTCCTGTCTGCTTTGTGAAGGTACCGGTACCAACTCGTCACAACCCTGTCCTCCTGAGAGACAGAGTTTTCGAAGCGGTCCACAGATGTTACACAAGCGGTGGCGAAGTCTTGTCTCGTTTCCTGCACAAAACGCAGCCGAGTATCGAAACGAGCGTTGTTCCCTCTTATGTTAGGAAAACCGTGAAAACCTGACAGGCTGGAATTCGTGTAGCTGGCACAAAAAAAAAAAAAAAACCCAACACGAGGTGTCAAAGTGTGAAAAGTAACCTGATGCTGCGGAGTGTGCTGTGGGGAATCTGACTCCCTTGTGTGACAGGTTGAAAAATATATTTAACTTTCCAAAAAAAAGGTTAATTTGAATTGGAATCATGTGCAACATATACATCATATCCACTATGTGTAATACATTTATAATATATGCACGCGAGTAGATTTAGCCAGACAAAAATTGCAGAGTCGTCGAGTGCGTAATTAATCCTGTGACATTCCGCTGTCAGTCGCTGGAGCACCCTGTGATTTGCATCAGAAGCATCTCGCCATGAAAGCTGCGGCAGCACAGACACCGATGTGATGTGAGAATCCAACACCGAGCATGGGTGTAGTGGCTCCGAAATGTTTATTTGGTGTGTGTGTGTGTGTGTATTGGTGTGTGTTTGGGTGACACTTTTGAAAACACCCCTGGATAAAAACAAGTTTTGTGCCTCGCTTGTGATTCGTCGCCGGCAGTCGTTTTCATTGAAAGGATAGAATACATCTTCCTTGATAACTTAGAAACAGTGGGTAACCGTCGTCGGAAAAAACAGAATCCAGCTCAAGGAGGAACCAATCAAAGGTGTTTAATTTTTCAGCGATGGTATCAGGCCCCGCCGTGACGTGAGCCGAGCTTGACGAGAAAATTCAAACGTGAGGAAATGTGTCAAATGATTAATACAGAGAATGGAACAGGACTGATCTTTATAAAAAGCGGCATGAGCGTTGACAAAGCAAATCGGCGCAAGTGGGCGTGGTGTATGGTTTCATTTAGCGCCGCTTCAGATCTGTTTTTCCCTCCCTCACGCTTTTGCTGTGAAAAGAGAGAAAGCTCTCCTGCAAATGCGAATCTTCCCGGCCAATTTTATTCCCATTGAGTTGAAATTGCAGAGATGTGTCTCTCTCGTTTTCACTGTGAATTCGTTTGCAGAGGTCAGAGGGCCATCGAGGCCCCGGCTCTGTGGGCAAAAAGGTTTCTGTCCGGGCCTGCAGATCTAATCCGGGTCAGGCGGCTTGTTGCATGGGTGGAATAATGAGAACATTCGTGGCTGATGCTTTGGGCATGCCAGAGGCGAATCTGCACTGTCCATGCGAGAGCAACCCAAACAGGGAGCACCCAAAAGTTTACCAAGTGCACCGAGGGATTATGGGCATTAGGGAATATGATGGAATACGGTCTGAACCTGGTTTGAAAATGCCAAGAGGCTTTAACTGGTACATTACTGACGGAAAACCGAATGTAAATTAAATAGAAATGTGTCTCTGAGAAGCTGAGGTGGAACGTTTGAGAAGATGTGACAGAGTCAAATCAAAAATAATGACATCCCCGAAAAAGTCAGGGATATTATAGAATCTTCATTGTCATGGCCATGGTTTGAATTTACCACCCAGATAGAAGTTTGCATGAGGAAGAACTGGTTTTATTTTGGGAAAAGGTTGGTTATATATTTCCGACACTAGGGGGAGCTTCATTGCCAATTTTTTTCGTGCCATAATTTATCAACTAATGGTTCCGAATTAGTCCAATTTCGTGCATTTGATATGACTTGAGGGTATTTATCTTGTATACACCATATTTTACTCTAATAGTTCATATTTTCCTCAGTAGGGGGAGCTTTTTACGAAAAACACAGTTTTTGGGACATAACTTCCTAACCGTTTCTCCAATTTAGTCAGAATTTTTACCTGCTGGGGGTGGCTTCTTTTTTTTCTACAAAAAATACTGCTGACATAACTCCTCTTTTAATATAAGGAGTTCTATCAGGTGAAGTAGAGGGCAGGGGATTAACGGGCTCTACCCTTTTTGTCGGGGACGACAGCATAGGCCAAGCTCTAAAAGACCAAAATATATGATATATGTTGCAAATTTTAATGCAAGCATTTCTTAATTATGTTTTTCCTTCTTACTTTTAATCCTTTTATGTTATAAAAGTATGTCTTTTGATTGTGAATAATACCTTTACTTTAGTACTGTATTGATATTAATTCAGTCATGAAGCATAAGTCAGTCTCTTCATTACAGTAAATTAATATATTATATTAAAAAACATTTTGGTAACCAAAATATACCGTCTGTTTAAAATAAGTGAATGACACAAAAACAGTTTAAATAGCTCAATAGAAATAATGTCCTACACAAAATGTCAATAAGGACCCTGCAGTCTTAATCTCTGCTGTGACCCCCTGAATAACATCGCTCTCTCTCAGATCTCATGTTGGTAACACTTTGTGCCAACCGTTACACTAAAGCCTCACATACACTCCATATATGAATACAAAAATAAATGTCACGGAGGAGGCTTTGATGATCTTCATATTAAATAAAAATGAGATCTATCAAATGTTAGGCCAGAAAGACTATCCTCTTCCACACTCGGCCAGAGTTACTGCTCATAACACTCTATCATCCTTACCTTTCATACATTCTCAGTCTCAGTTTCCTACTTTATGGTCTGGGGCATTAATCGGTATCAGCTGCTCTCATTCGGGTAGCCTCATCATCCAATCACTGTGTCTCACCTGCATGCTGAGCCCATCACCATTAACTGCTGTCTCTAAATCTAAAACTCGCCCTCCTTTCATCTAGTTCTGTCATGCTGCTGATTCATACATCCTCCACCTTTCCATCGCTGTCTAATCCTCGCAGATCCATCAGATTTATCACTAATCAGCCTCAGAAGATCCATCAGCCACCACCACCACCAGTATCCAGACTTCAAAGTGGGGTACATTCCCTGCTGCTGCTCAGGACAGAAACTCTTCCGTCACAATCTCACCAAAGTGTCCGAGCGCCAAAGACTTTCTGATTGAATAATTATCAATGATGAGCCCAATGATTTCCGGTGGCACTGTCGTGTTTCATCCACATCATGCACAAATTGAAACTAAAGGAACATAAGCGAATGGATGGAAAGCTTCATCCATATCCGTGTCCATTAGTCCGAGAAGAAAACATCTCGCTACCTGTGAGAAAGCTGAAGCTGTGGAAACATTGGACATTCCAAAATGACAGTGATTCGATGTAGACCTCAAAGTCTTGGTTCTAGAGGAAGTCCTGTGACGTTCTAGGTTGGCCGGCACAGCCCCATTGGAAATCTCTCAGGAGACCGCTGAAGCACATAAAACCAGGATTATACAGAATATACAGAAGTGAGATCCTTCAGACATCCGCTGCCAGAGTCTGATGTCTTGCCATGCATCACATTAGCAGCAGGTCAGAGCACCAAGAGGTGGTCTACAAAGTGTGAGACACGCTCATCAGTAAAGGGCTGAATACATTCTGAGGCGGTCGTTGCGAGCAGCAATTTCTGCAACATTTGAGAAAGAAATACTTTTGTATTGATATTACCGTCTTTATTTGAGTTTTCGTAATTGCATACCGCTTGATAAATACTAAGTTTTGCCAGAAAACTTGCTATATATTGGAGTTTGAAGTTGTATACCTCAGGGATGTGTCACATGCTTCTAGCAGCTATGGGGTTTCACATAAACGCACAATTTTGAGAACAGCGTTGGTTATTTTATGAAGTTCTCTTTGCTTTTCTTCTTCAAAGTGGTATGTACACCGATGGATGAAGGGGATTTTCCCTTTAAACAAGAAATTCCATCATGCTGATGGGTCAGTCGCTGATCAAACAACACGGCCGCCAACCCGATGAACCCCTATAGTTTGGTTTATTAGATTTCAAAATATATACCTGGACTGTAGGTGGGTTTTACAAAATCTTAACTGGGTGATTGTTGTTTATCTATAGAAAAACAGTCAAGATTTCAATCTTAAATTACCAGATAGATTCCCCGCTACCTACCCGCGGTATGATAAGAAATCCATATATTTGAATGTTCAAACAAACATACCATGTAAAATACGTGGCATTGTCAATCAGACAAACTGTAATAGCGTGGTGGTAATGGATTGCTCTTGAGTAAACACCCACACCTACAGACGCCGTAGATAGCCAGATATTAACATATAAAGATTGCATGGCTGTATTTACTCTGGTACGCGTAATAATAAAGCCGGCTGCTTCCGCTGTAAGATGTGATGACAGAGCTGCGATCGTGTGAATGTGGGAATATGTTTTGAATGCACTGATGGGGAGCCTGGGGTTGGATGAGACGTGCCCTGGATGTGATTGATTGTGTTGTTATTGCTAAGGACTCTCTTCCTGCTGCCTCCGGGACCCTTTTTTCGATCCATCCACTGTCTGTTTGTACTGCTGCTCATAAATTTTACAGCCTGTGCTGGAACCTACTGGGAGCTTAAACAATTGCTTTATTGATGAATTTTGCTCATACAAGGAGGAGCCCGGCATCGGGCTAGCATCGCGCTATTCACCTCAGTAAAATGAATATTGCATTGGCTTTTTTTGTTTGTTTGTTTATTTATATGAGTCTGATAGATGCAGGTTGGTTGTGTAGGTGAGGATTGCCCTTGAAAATGCTTTATTGGCGTGCATTTACCGCTTCTTACATGCTCTCTGCAAACAGAATCCAGCTTAAAATGGAGAGGTGAAATCGTGGTTAATGTTGTTTGCAAGGTCTGAGTTGTTTCATCGCCCTCCCGGAGGGAGGAATCAATGTAGAACCTGTAATATTAAACAACGGCATTCTCACGAATGTAAATCCAGATTTTTAGCATTTATTTGTGAGAAACAAACACCAATTAGCCATAAGATTATAACCAACAACAGTTGAAGCTAGAATCACATATATTATGTTGCTTTAATGGAACCTGTCAGTTGGTGGGATATATTAATCTATAGTACATGTACATGGTAGTACATGTTGTCCTGAAGTTGATAAGTTTGGAATCAGAAAAAATGGGAAGCGTAAAGATTTGAATGACTTTGACATGGACCAAATTGTGATGGCAAGACGACTGGTTAGGAACATCTCCAAAAATTCAGGCCTTCTTGTGTGCCTTGCTCTTGAAACTACCAAAGTGGGGTAAGAAGGGAAACAGAAGGGAAACAGAATCATACATGGCCAATGTTTAATGGTGCACATGGGGAGTGAAGGCCAGTCAGTGTGGTCCAATCCTCCAGAAGAACTTCTGTAGTACAAATTACTGAAAAAGGTAAAGCCGCTTCTGCATCACAGAATTGTTCTGGCAGAAGTACAGTTGGTTTTAATGTTTTGGCTGATCAGTGTGAATTTGTTACATGCACTAATGCTCCTACGATGTGTTGTATGTTAGTGAGATGGAGGCAAAATTTTACGTAATATGTGTATTATTCTATTTATAGGTGCAGGAAGTCATCGGGGGGGCTGTTATTAGTGGTGTGCTACTAACCCACAGGAGATAGAGAGAGGGCTGCAGAGGTATGTCATTAACGCCAGCAGCTTTACATGGACACCCGATCAAACTGTGCCGCATTAACCTCTTCAAATCTGTGAACAAGAGAGGCCCCGGCTCTTTCAAAAAATAAATATTGCAGGGAAAACATGTTTAATTCTTGCCCAGATCAGGTCCATGTTCCTGGTGAGTCAACTGGGGGTTTGGGGGAAATGGAGTATTGAAATATTTATCAGAGTGTTGCATATTCAGCTGAGGGTCCTTTGTGCGTGCTCGTGTGATCTTTCACAACGCACTCACAAATTAAATATTTATCGCATTTAAATAAAAAGGCAAGTGCAATGTCTGGTGGAGTGGGAGTGGATGTGTGTGTGCATGTGTCTGAGTGCATGAGGGGAGAAGCGAGCGGTGTGTTATCAGGGATGGTTGGTGTGGAGTCCCGAGAGGTGGGGGGGGTGTTGAGCCTGTCAGGATGGAGATATGAGACTCACCTCCCTATCTACTCATTCACAGAGACTGGAATCAGCCTCAGATTAACCAGAGCGCTGTAGTGACTGAGGGGGCTGCAGCAGAGAAAACCCAAAAACAGCAGCGAACACAACCCGGTGCTGCACTATGACACTACGTACACAGTTATGTACCGGAACAGAAGACATCCCGAAACAACATGCTAACCACATTTAGTTGTAATTCTTCATTCTCTGATTCTTAATGGATGCCACACCCTGATAACATCTACCAGTTTTTCCTCATCAGTGTATGACTGTGTTATAAAGTAGTAATAGAGTATCAGAGAGATATTCAACAAAGGGGCCGTTTACAGCAAAATCGCTTTCACATAAAACGGTAAATGTGAAAACTGTAGTATATATTTCTCTAGTACGTTGCAGAGATCTGAGTACAAATTTTGTTTCATGTGAACATGTGGAATGTGAATAAATTAACTTTGAACTTTGAAAATGCAACCTCTGGAAAACGGGTCGGAGATTGTAATCTTTTGGAAAAGCAGTTTCCGTCACTGTATAAACTAGCAAATGCCAGCTGACATTGGCAAAGAATAAAACATTATGTTATGCTTATTCTGCAACTATATATTTCACAGTTGATATCTGTTTTTTGTTGACTTAAGGTAAAGTTAATTCTTAATTAATTAAGTAAAAACTTACTGTAGTTGACTATTCCCACTTCATGATGTTATAAACTACATTTGTCTGACAGCTGTAACGTGTCAGGTGACGTTTTTAATCTCCTTCC
The DNA here is from genome assembly GCA_009660295.1 of Lophius piscatorius. Lineage (NCBI taxonomy): Eukaryota > Metazoa > Chordata > Actinopteri > Lophiiformes > Lophiidae > Lophius > Lophius piscatorius. The sequence continues at coordinate 21,107 of VRLP01004997.1, read as the reverse complement.
TGTCCATTAAAAAACCGTCTATCTCCAAATGAGTGGATTTTTTTGGGTTTGGGTTTTTAAGTGTTTCTTAATGGGTTTAGGAAATTCTCACATTTCTTAACATCAATAAACTATTTGAAATCTCTCATCAGTCTGTAAAATGACACAGCTGAAGCCGGACCGAATGAAAAGCAGACTTTTTAAAGACACATGGTTCTCACAGGACAGCAATGCTATAAAGAGGCTTTGATGGTCCTAGTGATTAAATTACCCGGCAGCACATAACGTTTATAAAGTAGTACCTCAACCTTTAACATCTATAGCAGTAAAATAAACCTGTACTTAAAAGCAGCAGTAACAGTGCAAATAGCATATAAATCAATGAATACTTTTACTTTGATGAAGTACATTTAGCTGACAATACTGACAAGCGTTTTGTTGACAAATGGAAAATTTGTAGCAAAAGCTGATGCAAATCATATTTTCTCTTTGTGTAGAATTATGCGGGTTTCACGAACCCTGATATAAATGAACTTAAACTGAACTAAACCTGTTCATGGTAATATGGTTTGAAATACTTTATCAACTACCTACAAATGCTTTTCTTCCAGCTATGTTCTAGTTTGGCATAACAACGTCGATTACAGTGATTATAATTACATTACCACACACTTTACACTATTACAGACGGATATTACTGTATTTTCCCATTTACTTTACCTTTTTTCATTTTCACAATAAAACTGACATTGAGCGAGAGGAGAGTGCCGAGGAGAGTCGGCATTCTGGGATGGGCTCAAGCCCCACCGACCCTGAACAGGATTAACGGTTACGGATACAGTAAGAATGTTTGTTTTCCGCAGATAACGACAGTAAAAATAAAATAAATATACTGTTCCTTAATTTAAGGTACACCCTGATCTCCAGTTTCTTCCCCCGGCATCTCACAGGGGCTGCCCACTGATCCTCAGGGATAATTTTGTAGTTCTATGATGTATGTTGACCTAATAATAAAGAGAATGCATTTTTGTACTCATTATTACAACGCACCAGTTTTTATGGGAATGTCTATAAAAAAAATGGAAATGTCTTGAAAATATGCAGTACCAGAGGCATTGATAGTAAATAAAAAAAGGCACCGCCATACCACCAGACTACGCTTATAGAGAGTTTATAAATGGTTCATAACTAGTTCATTACGTTTTTATTAGTGGTATTAATAAGCTGCTACAGCCCGTAAGATTAAAATAGTACAACCTATATTGATTGTTGAAACCTTATTCAATTCAAGACATCACTTTTTTATGTGCAGAATTGTTCTTATTCATTCGTTCATTACCCATAACTGCCTTTCCTGTTCAGGGTCACAAGGTGACTGGAGCCTATCAGAGCTGACATTGAGTGACAGGAGGGACGAGTCACCATTACGTCTGTATGTATACATACTGGTGACTCGTATCGCCAGTATTATGAGCAATTCACATGTATTAATAGTTTATTAATGATTTATAAGGTATAAAGTGTAATAATCTAATTATAAACCAATCATAAATGCATGGAAGTTTTACCAAGTGAATTTCCCTCGGCATCCATCCATCCATGCCTCTATCTATCTATCTATCTATCTATCTATCCATCCATCCATCCCCCACCTCTCTCTCTCTCTGTCTCTCTATCTCTCTCTCTCTCTCTCTCTCTATCTTTTGTAAAGTGGTAACAAAATTAATTCATGCATGGAAAGTATTCATCTAGAAAATATCGTCCCAGAGGGGAGAACAATTGAAGCGGTCGTATTGTCGGACAGGCGATGGATGTCGCTGCCCTGAAACTGCAGGAGTAAATGTCGTGTTTTTAAGGTTCGACAGCTCATGCTGCGAGTTTTGTGACGAGTGATTGGTATGACTGTCAGCGGCGTGGTCAGTTTTCTCCAGGATAAGTTTGACCTGTGCATAATGTTTCCGTTTGGGACTCGCTGACAGCAAATCGAGGTGTTGCCCGATGACCCCGGGTGGAAATACGTCACTTTTTTTTATGTGTGGAATTTTTCAGAGAAACGAAACACAAAGCACAGTCTCTCTCTCTCTCTCTCACTCGCTTTCTCTCGCTCTCTCGCTCTCTCTCTCTCTCTCTCTCTCTCTCTCTCTCTATAAAACTTATTTAATCTGGTATTGACATTATTTCATAGGCGTGAGGCTTTGCCTGTTTGCACTACAGGAGTGTTAGTTTATACATTTGTGGTGTGAGAGGGGAGCAAACACACATCAATAGAACTATCTGAAGAATTGGCCACTCTAGCAGTAATAGCAATAACTGTCTCACAACACAGTAATAAACCTAATTAATTTCATCATCAAGATTTTCCCAACACTGAAAACTCCGGCGGCTGTGGTTTATGTTACCATAGAGGATATGGTTTAATTAAATGTTTTTTTTATTTTCACACTCTAGCACCACATTTTCTTATTTAATGATCAGGGAGGTCACATCCTGTACATGATAGCGTGTCCTTGTTCAAAAATAATAGGTCTGCTCCAATTTGAGAACTGGAAGTAGCAAAAGTAAAAAAAAAAAAGAACTCCTGTCGACTTTTAATGAATAATTAATGAGTTTGAAAGTGTAACCAACCAATGCTGCAAAAAAAAAATGCAAAAACTTTTCTCACTGATTATAATGGCAACTGGTATTTAATGAACTCTAACAAACCGTGAAACACCTGGAAGCAGCAAATAACACTCTAGTAGACTCGTTGACGTCTTTAAAAAGAGTCAGAAACACATTCAGTGGCGTCATGACCAATTAATTCAACCCGTTACACGTAACCCATGTTTCTGTTAAATCTGTTTAATGATTATTTATTCTGGTAGAATTAACAAAAGAAATAATTCCAATTTGAAATAGATATAAAACAACAAACAGAATTATTCAAAACTCTCTATAATAAACAATTAATATAAAAGTCTGCAAATGTCAAGTATTTATTGGATTCGTCCATGAAGGTGGTAAGAACCGGAATACTTTCACCGTGAGACACAAAGTCTTTGCTTGAGTATCAGTACATTTATGTGTATAACATAAAAGACCCTGGTTAGAGTTGAAGTATTTATTCAATTTCTTTACTCAAATAAAACTGGAAAAAAAAATTACATTGGTTTAAATCTATTGAAAGTATAAATGTTAAATGTAGCCAGAGTTGAAGTCCGGCTCATGTGGTTGTAGCTGTGGCTCTTTTCCCGGTGTGAAGAAAATAGTCCCATTTTCTACCTAATTGTTGCTGCTAGATTTTCTATTCTGTAATTATCCATTAAGCTGTTCTCTCCTGATAGCCATTTCCTGTTAAGAGTCTTTTTAGCAAACGCTAGGAGCCTAATCATGAAATATTAGTCGTCCGTGTGCATTGTTAAAGGAATAAGACTAAAATATTTAGTTTTCATTTCTTGGAGAAAGAATTTGGACAAATGGTTTACATTTGGTTTTCTACAATTTCCCCAGAAAGCAGAAGGTTACTATTTACATTGTTTCCCATGACATCAACTACTAAAACCTAGAATCTGCTTCCTGTTTACACCAGGCTGGACATGCTTACGGTAGACTAGAGCTCACCTGGTGTGTGTTTCAGCTGTGTTAACATGAACGGAGATTATTTTCTGAGACTTTGTTAAGATGTTCATCTGCAGGGAGGTTTGTGATTGGATTAAAAGCCTGTTTTCATAAATACTGAACAAGCGTGTTTGCCATGAGTTGATTAGGAAAACTAGATTTACCATTAAGTAATAATTCCATCAGTTAATGAGCAGTATCTATAAAAAAAATATTTAAAAAAAGTAAAATATTTGCTTCCTGTTTCAGAGCAAATGTGGATTCAGTGACTTTAGGGTAAATAAGGTTATTAGATACAATTGTTTTTTGCAGCTTTCGGCTAGTGCAATCTCTAAACTCTAAATGCCATTGTACTACCTCTTGTCACCGCTAATGACAAAGCAATCAACTTAAGTGCTTAAAAACGCAAAAGTCCAACAGCAGCAGGTCCAATTTAATTGCGGCAGGTTCAGATCTCATATTCCCTACTGTGCTGGATATTTTTTATTTTCGGACTATTGCTCATGCGAGTCAGGACGTTTCCTTCAAAGCAAAGCAACGCATGATTATGGCTTTTAAATGTTCCTGGGCTGAATGAGAATTCTGTGTCGGTACATGCTGTGAGAAGACAATGCCGCCACCAGCGGAGCCGGATAACTGTGGCAGAGACATAAAAAATGGCCCAAATATAATTAGCATTGAGAGAGTCTGCATGTGGGGATGTTTTATGTGCAAAATAATACCTCTTCAACATCAACAACAGCCATTACAGCATGACGGACTGCCTCTATTGTCGAGCACCGCCTCGCGTGGAGCACGCCATAAATCACCGTATGATGCATTCGGAGCGCAGATCGGCATGAGAATCAGCGTGGTTCTGAATACAACTTTGTAAACTCGTGAGAAATCTCTTTCTGTGTCCAAAGGCGGCTCTTTAGCTCTATGAATGATGTTCGGTGAGTAGAAATTCCTGTTGATGCGGACAGCCTCATGAGAAAATAACCAACCTCCTGAGGGAGGGGGAGGTTTGGAACGGCTTCGTCTTCAGAACAGCACCAGTTCACTCAGCGTTTAATGTCCTGCTCAGCTGTTCATTTTGAGTCAACATAACTTGTTGAAAAAGTGTGCAATGATTGAACCTGTTTAGAACGCTAAAGAGTAAGGGGCCAAAGGTGGAGCCCTGGGGGACACCACATGTCAAAGTGGCCACTGAGAAGGAGGCTTCATCGCTTTGGAGAGCCTTACTGAATAAATGGGATTTCTTTTGGCATATTATAGAATGTGAGGACTTAGTGAACAGAATGATGTGACATGCTTTACGAAAACGTATCAATCTAATTAAAATGGACTATTTTCAATGAGATACTGAATTTCACGGATTCACTGACGTCCCTCGAGAAAAGGTTTGTTTTATCTCGTTAGCACAAGATGAATTTACCATGGCAAAGGAAGACCTGTTCTTTGGAAACCGCTAATGTATCTGCTGCATGTTGTCTTCCAGTATGCGCAGTCAATGGTTTCTGCTGATGACAATCCCATACCGACAAGCAAAATCTGTTAGAATAGAATTCCCTAACTTACTATTTCTGTTTATGGCATAAGCACATGGTTGTGTGTCCGTTTGCTGCTTGCCGTATTTGAATAGCTCTTATTTTGAAGGATCACAGCGGATGTTATGTTGTTAGGCATTGTGTTTTGTCAAGCCTCTGTGTTCCTTTCTCCCTCTGTGTCTGTCTTGTGATTGGTCATCATGCTCACCTGTGTTTCCCCTCCAGCTGTGTCTCATTGTCTCGTTAAGTCTGTGTATAAAGTCTGTCCTCACCGTCCCTTCTGTGCCAGTTCGTTGCATGATGTTCCTCGCGTCGTCACGCCTCCCAGTCTTTCTGTTCATGTTTTTCCCTCGTGCCCTTTTAGTAAAAATAAATATTTTTGCACCTGCTCTACGGCGTATGCGTGTGCATTTGGGTCCGAGCAATACCCCAGAGGAGTTCGTAACATGTTTCTATTCCGACTTGATGAAATTAACGTACAAGCCGTCCTCCTCGCTGTGTTTCTTAAACAAATACTATAGAATTTTGAATTGAAAATAAAACTTTGTAATCCTCGTACAGCCCATCATGTGTTATATGGTGGCTCTGTCCATCAAGAGAAGCTTATGGATTAACAGTAAATCATCTTGTGCGCACAAGATAATTATTTTTCCTTTCCTTCGATGTAAAATTTCACCATGAAAAAATTTCATAAGTCAAGATTTTTCTCTTCTTTCTTACTAATGAATGTTTTTTTTCAATTTATGGTAAAATCACAATATCTAAGATATTTTTGATATCTTATTAATAAATCAACCGAAGAAATGAAAAAAGAAATAAAGAAATAATTTTCCATTGTTTCTGTTTCCTGCCGATGAATTTAGAGGTTTGAAGAGGCACAGTGATGATAATTTATGTCCAGCTCCTCGTTCCGGGACCAGAAGTCCTCCACGCCCATGCTGACATGGTTACGTTAGGATGGATGTTTGTGTCGGGGTAAAATGCAAAGTGCTTGTTTGCAGCAGGGAAAGGGTAGATGCTCCCAGATACAGGATTTACAACCTGTATTCTCACCTCGGCAGCCATGTCAATAAATATTCTCGGATTGAAAGGATAAATCTGATACCCTGCGATTTGTTTACGGCCCCGCGTATGAACCCACCGGCTCCAGGCGCCTGCAGCCGCTCTCAGAATGTTGCAGCAGTGAGAGTTGGACGATCTTGAACTGAGAAATATGTCCAACAGGAAAAACTCAGATTATAAACTTTAAGGAACTTTTCCCCCCTGGCTGTGATTACGAGAGACAAATTGTCGGAACTTGATGGATTTATATTGCGGACTGGTGGCAGCATTATGTTATCTGAAAGTGGCACCATTTATTTTCAAGTGTTTTTAAATTGGAAATTGGTGAGAGATAGGCCTTTAGAGTGGGTATATATTAGCTCTGGGGGGGGAGTATCTGAAAGCTCCTGGCCACCAGCCAGGATGATGTAACTTTCATAAAGCGTGAGGTGAAAGTTTTGGATATAGTGTAGGAATATTCATGCACGGATATTGACCCGCGTTAAACAATACTCTCACAATATGGCAGCCAATGAAAGAATACCCAGATTGCAGAGCAGATGCTCCTACGAAACCGATAACCCGCATTAATATCGTTCGTGGACTCTGCGTGGCTGACTGCACACAAATTCATTAAAACCCAAACCTGATCAACAAAAAGTGTCTCTTGGTGGCTTTTAACAACTTTTTTGTCTCAATGGTTCTAATATAATGACTTGGAAGATTAGACTTTTGATTTTGTCTCAGGGCATCACGGGGGCTATTGATAAGACTTAATGGCCATTTTGTCTCCATGCATTCTCTCTGATATTATCTTAATGTTGGCCTGTTTCTTGTTGGGAGTGTTTACTTTTGTATGCTTTGGTTTTTTACTCAATCAAGGGATAGTGGCCATCCCACAGGCTGAAACAGTAATAGCAGACAAAAAAGAAATGACCATTTTCTGCCAAATATTTCATCAACCCATCCAGTCCAGGTGGAGCTCTCCGTAAACTAGTGACTGCCTAATCACTGAAATGATGTCTTTCAAGTGCTACATATGGAAAGACATAGTCTCATCAGTTCTCTCAGAGGGGGGTATCTCAAAAAACATGTTGACGTCAAAGCATCCACGGCTTAAACACCCTTGAGGTGTTGCTTTGAGGCTGTTTAGCATCGCGTAGAGACAGCAAGTCTCGTCACTGCGTGGGAGGCAACTGCAGATGCTTCCATGGAGAGACTTCCCAGCAGGCACGGGGTGTCATGTCAAGTCAGAACGACGGACTCGACGCCTAACGGGCTTTAGATTTCATATGGACCTGGAAATAGCGTTGATGTCGGAACCCAACACGGAACATCTACCCCCAAAAAGATGTTGAACAAAAAACAAACATCCAGACATTTTCTGTAGCAGCTTAAGGTTGTCAGAGGCAGGGATTGCCTTAATGTCCCAGATGATATCAGGCCACAGACTTTGGTGGAGTTGGTCGTATATCTTTAGCGAGGCTGCACTGCATTTCAGTAAAGCTATTGCGATTTATTACCAATTTTCTATTCTCTAGTCTGTATTTTGTAGACAGTCCCTATGCCTCCTGCTGAAATAGAGACCAACGTATGTTTCGATGAAAATGAGATTGTAGTTTTCTAATCGTTTTCTACCACACTAAGATTTCACATACGTGTCATTTGGGTTCTGACACCATTTTCCCAACTAGAATACGCTGTTGTCCCGGACAGTAAAGGTATTTTCCCCGAAAAGCCCAAAATTCCCCGTTGTCCCGTTTTGGGCATCGCCACAGCGGATCAACTGAACCCCATACATAGGCCGGCATCCAGCTGTATAACGGTACCAGTGAGGGTTTCTCTAAACCTGAATCCCGTTTGACCCAGTTTGGAGAATTAGACTAAAATATAATATGTACAGGATAGATTTCTTTGAGTCAATAGATATGCACTAAATCGGAAAAATTAGTTTGTTTGTTGTGAAATTATGCCTGAAAACTTTTGGAGATAAAGCTTCCCTTGGAGTTTAATAGATACAACTGAACTTTCCCAATTATTGCAGTTCTTCCTCTCACTGAGGTCTTTCAGGGAATAAAAATTTGAAAATGATCCATGCAATAGTTTTGACGTCTGTCGGACATTAAACATTTCTGTCCTTGGCCAGCTGGGTTGAATACGCTGCTTCACAGTTTATAATAGGTTGTGAAATAACCCAGATGTACACACTAACTACGTATTCTTGAAGTCTCCGGTACCGCAAAGACTCATTGCCACCTCTCTGCTGCCATGACCTTCCTAACTTAAAATGTTACGTCTGTCCTTACCCAACAGATTCAAAGTTGTTGTTTTTTTTTCTTTGTCATTTCCAACTCTGCTCATAAACCTTTATGCTAAAAGTTGTTTACTGCAACATGCTAGTCTTCAGCCGACATTATATCGGTGAGCAAAATCAAAACGGACTCAGTAAAGATTCTTTACTTTAAAGAGTTTAAAAGAGTCTTTGCTACGGCGCATGAGAGTGGAAAACACGCTGCAATTCAAGAAGAAATACTCGAATAGACAAAACACAAGCCATTGAAAATCTGACCATCTGACAACAGGTACAGTATTTGGAAAATAAACTGCAAATTTGACAACGCACCAAACTAAGAAAACCTGCTTCATATACTACAACACAACACATTAGGAAAACATGCTGTAAATACCACAACACATTAGCTAAACATGCAGCAAAGACTACAACATATTGGGAAAACATGCTGCAAATACTACCGCACAATAAGAAAACATACTGCACATAATAAAACACATTAGGAAAACGTTCCGCAAATAATACAACACAATAAGAAAACATGCTGCAAATACTATAGGACATCACGAAAACATGTTGTAAATACCACAACACTTAAGGAAAACGTGCTGCAAATACAACACATTAGCCAAACATGCTGCAAATAAAAGACACAAATAAAATAAAGACAAATAAAAGACACATTGGCCAAACATGCTGCAAATACCTTCATCTACAACACAACAGAAGAGTTTCCGTTGGACATTTAATATTGATCCACCGTTTCGTTCTTTGTCTGTTTGCATGGGTTTTCTCTAGTTGCAGCTCGTTTGTCTTTGTTGGCCAGCATGCATTGCTTCTATACTGAGCCTCAACATTTCAGTACAGTAAGGGTGCAGAGGTAACATATACTGGTATAACACCAGGATCAAGGGTTTAACCCCTCCCTGATCCAAACATTGTCTAAACATTATCTTACCGTAATCTTTTCCTTTTACTTCTTTTACGCCATCCATGTATTTTATTAAAGGGTTGGAAAACATGAAAGCGAATCCTCAGAAATGCTGTCCCTAATGTTCCAATCAAATATTACCTCTTAAACTGTGCAATAACTAACTAATATTCTAACAACTAATGATGTTTTTATGGCAATACCAACAGTGTCCCACAACTAATGCACAACATATCTCACTCATGGCACAAACTGTAATCATAGTAGCCAAACGCATTCTGCTCATACTTGGATTTATTTTTACACTTTAAAAAGAATATGTTTTCTCCTCACAACTGCGAGCCAGATTTTTTTGTGCATATTTGCAGGAAGCTGCATACAGTTTCATGTGCCAAAAGTTGAGAAGTTCCGAACTTTAGACCTAGCATGGACTGATGTCTTTAGGAGTACAGCCAATGTCTGGAGGCTACTATTGCATTCTTGGGCTGCTGTCAATGAAGGAGGAGAAAACAGTAGCCTGAATTTTCAGAGCCCTAAAGACAGATAGACACCCACAATAACCACTGTGAGAAGTCATCCTCTAAAACGCAGCTATCAGGTTTGTTTCAGCAAAGTATTTAAAGGTGCAGATGCAGCAAGGTTCTTCTCTAGTATCAGGTGTGCTGGAGGGGCCCAGTAATGAGACATTTGTGCTATTTAAGCTAAAATACGATGAATTAAGCTTTGATAGAATTCATTAAGATCAGATTGGATAGAAGAAATATAATTTTGACAAGTATGTCTTTCCTTTAAATTGTATCTGCTGGTTGGATATAAATGTATTTCTAGGAGAGACGATTGTTGTTCATTGTACTAATACTTGGGTAGGGGTACACTCAAAAAAATTATAATTTGGGATTGCCTTAACCAAGTTATGTCAACCCATTCCACACATTTGAGTTCGGTTGGATCCAATTAACAACATAGTTGGGTTTACATGGGAGACTTTTCTCCTATCCGAATTAAACCTTTTCGAATTGTAATATCGGTCGCCTGTTTACATGACTCGTGATCTTTTCCGACCCGGTGTTTACATGCATCGATTCATCTAATCTGAAACCGCTTCCCGGCATGAGCAGATGATCCACACTCAAGTTTATAAAGTGGGGAAAATGCTACGATGAGCTGGGCGCCGACCGCCAAAAAGCGCCCAGAAGAAGAATATGACAAAGAGGGCAGGAAGAGACTTTTCGCCCATCTAACCGTCCAACTACGTTCAACTCAAAAACTTAAAGATGCAATGAATAAATCACTCTCAGATGTAGACCGGTACTGTTTTGATGTTGCCATATTTTGGAATTTCAGGGCTCAGCTTGCTGAGCAGAGACACCGAAGTGAAAGGCGCATGAGAATAAGGTGAGACGAACGGTTCCGGAGTATTTCAGAGCTATTAAAATAATTTGTTGCAGTTTTTGGTAGATTTTGAAGCTGACAAAAACTCATAAATTAATGGAAAAATCTGCACGAAATTGTCCAAAATAAAGCGATCTAACTAAGTCTAAAATAATGTCTGCCTCTTTAAGGTGTTTCTTTTTTACTTTCTTTAATCTGACCTCCTGGTCTTACTTTTCCGATGTTGTATTGTATTTAAAATGCTTGCTCTTCTAAATGATTGTCCTGTAGAATCCATCCTATTTATTCACTCCTTATTTGGAGATGTTCTGTATAGACTGCGAAACCATTTGAGACAAATTGGGACTTGTAATACTGGGTTACATAAATAAATCGGGTCTAGCTGCTTTTCTCATGAAGAGAAACCTGAATGGCGTTCCGAGGCGCTGGCTGAACTGACTGATGTTATCATTCTGTGTCTTTTCACGCAGTCATTATTGCCAGCACTAATTGATTGATTTATTATTTCGGACTTCTCTCTAACAGCGGATTTGATTCCGGGTCTGGAGTGTGTAATTTCACTTTCATTGACTACTTGTCAGGTTGTTGAAATGAACTATGATTGGTAATTTGATTTTCTTCTCCCACAACTGATGATTCCGGCGGCGCCCCGGCTCAGTCATGGCTCAAGAGTCACAACAAGGACAAAGGAATAAAAAAAAACAGGAAGTCTGACGAGAACAGTGAGCAATGAGAACATTTTGACAAGTTCCTCTTGCGGTCCAAAAGTCTCTTGAGTCACTTTATCGCTCTGAAAGCGTGTGACCTCAGAAAACTCCGAGACGGCAGGTTTAATTGGCAGCTGGCTGAGGTTGTGCCGGGACGAGGGGGTCGATAAGTCCCCTCTGCTTTTTATTTAAAGCCAGTGGACCTCCAATGGCCTCTGAGAGGAAAGTAATGGAAGTCTGTGTTTGGATATTGTATCAGGATTTACGTTAGTTTTGCTCTTCTAGGGTTCTTACACTTCCCTATCTCAAGTATTTGTTTGTTTACTGTTTGATGAATCCTGTAATTGAACCGTCTTATTTCAGGAAAATGCTCCGGAGCCCGGAGCCATTTCGAAGTTTGAGGTTTACTTTCGGTCCTTATTGGCTCCACGCGGTTTCTTAACTGACAAATAGGCTGCTTCAGCACAATCTATTAGGCCGCTGTTATTAAGATTAATGTTGTTGTGATTGTTATTACCTGTAATGCGGGCTGGGAGAGGACCGGGGCGGCGGGGCGGTGAAAAAAGCAATGCAACAATTTTGCCACTAATGTGTTGTAAGGCTGGATTTGTTCACTTGTTAACCCCGATTCCTGACCCTTATACCCGATCCCCCGCTGTTCAGCGAGTGAACCGGGTTTCATTATTGAAACAGTTGGTGGCCAAAAGAGTAATTAGTTACGAGTAAATGTTTTGACTCCTGTGCATTTTTCTATTTGTTTGTTTGTTCGTTTGTTAGTTAGTTTGTTTCTGGGTTGGATTACGGAAAAATTACATGACGGATTTGTGTGAAATTCTACCCTTGTGTAGGTTTTGGCATAACCTAGAGGTGATTATGTTTTGGTGACGTTTCATGTGACACAGAATTCAAATATAATCAAATCAAATATAATCAAATCAAATTGAATAAAATAAGTCGTGTGTAGTGGTAACGTAAAAATGTGTCTTTTGCTGCCATTTATTGCTTTGGCGTTTCTAATAGGGTAGAGCTGGGGGCTCAGTTTCAAGAGTTCCTTTGATTCCTGTGATGTTGGTTTGGGGGTGGAGCAGAAGGCTCCGTGGGTTGAACAAAGACGCGGAAGTGGAAGGCACAGGATACGAACGGCAAAAGAGTATTTGAGAGATACTCAGAGAGTTTGTCGGAGTTGCCGGTAGATTTAGAGGCTGGCAATAACCCAGACATTAATGGAGAAATCTGTATAAATTGTTCCTAAACTGTGAATTCTCAAAAGGAAACCAGAATACTGTCAAGGCCCCTTTCTAAAATGATGTAAAGTATAGCACTTTTTAAACAAAGTTACAAAGTGCTTTACAAGGTGAAATAAAATGAATGAAACCTGTAATGGGATTTGTACGCGTTTTTGAAAAATGGTAAAATAGTCATTGTGAAATGATACAAATCAGACATTGATAAAAGAGAGAATGCATCAAAAGGCTTAAGAAGTCACAGAACAGATAAAGTTCTGACCCAATCTCCGGTGAAAGCGTATTTATAAAGATGTGTTTTTAAAAGAGACTTCAAAGCGGATAAGGAACTAGCCCATTTGATCTCCTCAGGGAGATTATTCCAGACCCAGACAGTCTGGGTCTGGACCCAGAAGGCCCATTTAACCATTGTCCTTAGCCTGCAGGGAGGGATGGCTAACAGAACCTTTGCTAGAGACCTCAGGTTACGACTGAGTACGGAGGTTTCAGGTGATCAGATTAATTTTTGAGGCGAGTCGAGAGCAAACATCAACGGCTTTGAATCCCACATCAAACACATCTACAAGATCTCCTTTCACCATCTCAGAAATATTTCCAAACTCCATTCTTCACTCACCTTGAGTGATGCTGAAAAACTGGTCCACGCCTTTGTCTCCTCCATACTCGATTACTGAAACGCACTTCTCATAGTGGCAGCTGTTCTGCTGCTCCTCGTCTGTGGAATGCCCTCCCTGACCATCTGAGGGCTCCACAGACGACTGAGACTTATAAAAAAGGACTTAAAACTTTCCTTTTCAGCAGAACTTATAACCTTAATTAACATTGCTGCTTTTTTTGCAAATACTTTTACATTATTATTATTAGATAATAGTATATATTTGTTTTGGGTGCTTTTACCTTCTAGTATTTTGACATTTGATCCAAATGTAAAGTGCGTTATAAATAAAATGTATTATTATTATTAATATTATTATCAATACAATCTTAAAATCAATTCTAAAAGTAATTAGAAGACAATAAAAGAGGATAAAAGAGCACTAATGTAATCTGTAATATTATATAGGTCGCTGCATTCTGTACAAGATATAGTTTATTTCATTTCTGTTGGATCAAACATGTAGAAAGGAAAGGAAAGTAATCTGAACGCGCAGAAATAAAAGTACAAAACTGTTTCTATATAACTACCTGATATGGTGGACTTCAGGAGTGCCAGAAACAGACCCCCCAACCCCCCCCAATCCACCCCTGGAGAGGTGCTCTCCGGGTCTAGGTGTTTGGGAGTCCCCTTCGACAACAGTCTCACCTGGCCAAAAATACACCTGTTTGGTGAAGAAGGCCCACCAACGCCTCTTCTTTCTGAAGACACTTTCTCATGGGTCTGAATAAATGAGTGGAGCAGCCTTCTAGCCTTCTCTAGCCTTCTCTAGCCTTCACTCTGAGGGTGGGTTGAGTCTGCAAAAGAAGATCGCCAGCAGCAGCCCGCCCACTGTGAGTGACACCTACAGGAGCAGGAGCAGGAGGACGACCTCCTGCATCATGAAGGACTCTTTCTCTCCCCCCCCCACACACACACACACACACACACACACTCTCTTACTCTACTCATATTCTTGCTAAAATGGTCTATATTGTTTGCTCCATGTTTACATCGATTGATAACAGATCCTTATAATACATTAACTTGGAACAATTCAAAGCCACTAGGTTGAACCAACTAAAATAGATTGTTTGGAAGAAATCAATAGAAGTTGGAACAAATCAAAGGAACTCTAATAAATTAAGCGGATTGAACTCCGAAGTGTGAAGTATAATCAGCTCAGCCAACATATTGTTGTTGTTTTAATCCACAGGATTAAAAGAAACCAATTCAATCATGTGGAAGCTGTTTGAACTTTTTTTCACGGAAAATTGTTTCCATGATTTTTAATATTTAAAAATAAGTTGAACGTCATTTTTTTCAGTGTAGAATAAAGTGTAGGTTGTAGATCTGCTACTTTCGGAACATGCATTCAGTGTTGTGATATGGCTCTATATAAGTGAGTGGGCTTGATTTGATTGACTTGACTTTGTTCCTCTTTGTAGATTAGTTATTTATCATCTCTTCGTTGAATTACAGCTATTCTGGCCCTTTTGTTTTCTTATTTTAAATTTATTGTCGTATATATACTGAGCAAAATATGCATTTGACAGATTTACCCTAATAGTTCATATTTTACTCACCAGGGGGAGCTTTTTAACACAAACCCCACCTCTATTTTTCAGACATTAATTCAAATTTATTTTGAGGAGTTCAATCAGGGGGGTTGCTGGTACAACGCAGGGGATTGGACAGGTTCCGGGTTATATCCTTGCTGTCGGGGGAAGACATCACAGGCCCGGGTTCTGGTACTGTCTTTCGTCTGTCTATCGGTATCCATAAGTCATATCCGTAGAGATCTTTAACAAAGACCGTACTTCAAAGGCGCCTGAAGGAGGCCGCCTTCTTAGAGTGACTTTTTGAATTCCAGGAAGTTACTTTTAAACGTGACACACACACACACACACACACACCGGTCCGTGGGTGAGCGTGTGCCATTATAGATGGATGAGAAACATTATATTTCTGTTTTGACAGCAAAGATGTTCTTAAGTTGCCGTGACAGCAGCTCAAACTCCTGCCGGAGAGCTTTCAAATGGAATAGATTATTACCCATGTTCCCTGTCTACAAACCCAACTGAGCGGGGCGTGACACGGTTCCTCTGGCGGATGGTTTGCGGGGTGGCGTGCTGCCAAGGAACAAAGTCACCGGCATGGCGGGGCCATGTGATGGAACAACAGGAACATCTACACATCTTCAGCGCCACCTTCAAAAATCACATGCAGGTGAAGAGAAACAACTGCGCAGAGGATGGGGGTCTCGCTGCAATCGGAAAACCCAGCTGGTCATCCGGGCTCGGAGCTGGAGTGAATCGCACCAAATACAGTCTTCAAGATCCTTCCTTCCTGCCACGTTTAAATAAACGCCACTATTAACTCTGTTTGCGGAATGCTTACAGGACATCTCTGAACGTCAGAGTAGAACAGAGCATGAGCTCCACTGAAAGTCTCCACTCGACCCATTCATGGACAAGAACAACCGGTTCATACCGGTCCATCTCCCTGTCTCTTTGTATCGCGTTTAAATCAATTCCCCCCAAAATGAACGCACAGACATGATTGACAGATTATTTGACCAGTGCGCTCAACAGACCAAAGGTTTGTGATTCTCCTCGGTCCAAATTATGAGCCAGAGATGACCGGGCCTTTTCAGTGGCAAAAGCGTCCAAACCTCTGGACCGTCCCGCTCCTGCAAGAAATCAGAACTGCACACGTACTTTTATCCCCAGGGTTTTTAATTCAAGGCGAGCCTCAAGTTCATTTTAAATGTTTATCCAAATGCTTGATTTCAGTTTATTTTCATCCTTTTATCTTACTTGAGTTGGAGTTATTTTATCATCTCATCTGTCATTTATTCCTGTAGTTTGTGTTTTTGTCTTTATCAGTCTTATCTGTTCAGCACTTTGGTCGACCCGTTCGTTGCTTGCCAAATAGTGAGCTTGTAATACTAAGCCTCAGAATAGAGAGTGCTGCAGTAACTTGATGTTGTCAAATAGTGAGCCTACATTGACTAAAGAGGCTTATCTTATAGTTTTTTTTATACTTATATATTAATAACCTGCATTATATTATTATATTATAAACCCTTAGTAAATGCTGTATAACGGTTTTCGGTTCGTAAAGTCACTGATTTAACTTTTCTGTATCTGCCAGGGTAGTCAGTTAATAAACATTATTAAATGACTATACTGGTACTGTAATAAAACAGTATTAACTCTCATCCTACGTCAATTTCTTTCCACCTTTCACCGTATTGTTATGATAACGGGTCAAATTGACCCACCACAAAATAAAATAAATAACCACAAATATTAAAAAATATCATTTAATAATATATTTTATTTAAAAAAAATGTTAATTCAAAATCTTCACATCTGATTAATCAATGGGATTATTCAGTTTTCAATCGTCAAAACTGTAAAGTTTTGATAATCTATGAAAATCCATTTTGGTATTTTTGTAACAGTAACATAATTTGCATTTAGAAGTTTGATGAATATACAAATGAAAGCAAAAATGTGACCGGCACTCAATGATTTGTAGTATTTACAAATTAGTAATAGTAGTTTTCATTATTTTATTTAATGATTTTGAGCATTCGGTATTAGATTGTACTCATTAAAACACAGAAAATACACGTCCTGGTGTGCTGAAATAAAACAACCTGCGATGTCGTTTTTGTCTTGTATTAATAACCAGATTGGCATCCAGGGTGTGTGTCTGTTTGTGTATCTCTGTATGTGTGTGCGTGTCTGTCTGTGTGTGTATTTATGTGTATGTGTGTGTGTGTCTGTCTCTGTGTGTGTGTTTGTATCTGTGTCTGTGCAGGTCTGTGTCTGTTTGTGTATCTGTGTGTCTGTGCATATCTGTGTCTGTGTGTATATCTGTGTTACTGTGTCTGTGTGTGTGTGTGTGTGTGTGTGTGTGTGTGTGTGTGTGTGTAGGAGAGAACAGCATTAGCATCCCTCACCACCACAACCTCCATCATATACTGACAGCAGGGAAATAAAACCACCTATTTTCACAAAGTCTCTCCAACATGTTTATTAGCAGCCGAAAAAACATAAATCAAGACAATCTGCAAAGCTCAGAAAATGCAACTTATTCCATGTCCTGTACCTGCAAGGCTGCTGGAATGATGTCCACAAACATGAGGAAAAACATTAATGTTGAAATATCTGCGAGCATGAAGCCGGAGAGTGAGGAGAAGGAACGACAACACTGACCCAGATATACGCTGACATCAGCACATAATCAGCACAACCCAACCGGACAGCTGATTTGATCTGATGTATTATTTGAAGTCACATGTGATTCCTTGTGCGACCTAAGCCGAAACTCTTTTTATTTATCCCTCTGGATTTTTTCTCATTTGTCCATTAAGGCTCCAACTTTAAAAGCTTTTTGCCAAACTTCAGTGATATCTTCCCTCAGCGCTCCATCTTTGCAATCTCCCTCCTCTAATTCCATTATCTGCTTGCGCTGCATTAGTTTGTGGAAGGAGGTGTGTAATGGCTACTGTTTCTCAGACACTCTTATTTCTCTAAGTTTATCTCCGCCTTTAAGCCTCCCTCTATAACCTTCCGGCCACACTCTTTTTCTGCTTTTGCTCTAAATTGGTGAGCAGCGTTTCACTGACGTGACCGCAGCAACTTCGTCACTTCATTGATCACAACGTGTTACAGAAGTTCGTGTAAAGGTCAGGGAAAGCCAGACGTCACCGAATCACCGTTGATCATTGTGTTATGGACCGAGTTCGAGAGAAAATCGCTGCTTTTTATTGTCTCTGCTGTTTTGGCTGTTAAAAAATACTGTAGCAAAACTTTTTTTTCAAGAACTGTGCAGTTGTGCTTCTTGAAATATTTGCCAAATTGATTTATTCAACATCTGTTGGACTGAATATGATGAAAATCATATGAAAATCATAAACTATTAAGTACACATTTCAGGTACTAAGGAACCGAATACTGACTAAAGTACCGAGTAAAATACTTTTTTTTGTTGTACATGATTTAATAGTTTCAAAAAATGTTTTAGGTAGTTAAAACTGTAATAACACTGTAATTACTACAATTAATGTTGCTCAAGTAGCGGTTAACGCTCCTCTGGTCGGAATTTGTTTAATTCATTATGAATTTACGTGGTTATTTATTTACTCAAGAGTATTAGAATACATATATACACAAATATATATATATATACATATATATTTGATAAATTACCATGTTAATTTTTCAACAATGGACGCCATAGCAAAGTTCATTTCAAAAACAGAATCTTTTTTGTGTCAAACTAAATTTTGCATTTCTGGAACGCATTAACTTTTTTATCTACAACTAAGATTTACTCTATAATATCTTCTGATCATATTCTATAAATACCCTTTTCTCGTAATTAAGAGATTTTTTCTTTGAATTTGGTGAATGCCAAGCATTTCCGTAAGTTCTATCTTCAAGAAAAGAAAAAAAAAGAAGCATATATGGAACTCATCTCCTTGATCTTTGGTCAAACAGAAGATGCTTGGTTTTGCTCTATGAGCTCTTTCACGCTCATATCTACAATTTGCAAAGAAAGAAAAAGGCAACGTATTTCTTCCCCATCAGAATTAAACATATCGCTTCTTACACCTGATCTCCATCAGATGCCTCTGAAAGGAAAAAAAAACATCAATCAATCAACCGTATGCTTTTATAGATTCAGGGTCAAGGCTTCCGATCCCGTTCCATAAATAAGATAAACCGCATCCATCAAGAAGATGCTCTTCAAGACGAGGTTTGCTTGTTCTCTGATCCTCGTGTTTGAAAATCCTTTATCGAATGTGAATATTAGATTGTCCGAACATTATTTAATTATACAGTATTTTATTTCTTAACATCACAATAATGTTAGAAAAACTGAGTTTCATTAATTGTCCTTTAAGATGGACCTTTAAGATATGTTGTGTGTCATAGGGTCTCCTGACCACCTCCCCAGCCTCCTCAACTAGCTCTTAGACCTGAAGGTCCATCTCAGACAAGCTCCATCTAGATATCCAAGCTCCTCCCCTTTTCTTTTAGCCTAAGCTAGCCCCCCCCTACAGCGGGTGTTCATCTCAGACGCTCGTATCTATGATGTCATTCTTTCAGTCACTGCCCGGAGCTCTTGAGCATAGGAGAGGGGTGGAGCTTAGTTGAAGCAAACGCAACCGCATCATCTGCAAAGAGCAGAGATGTGGTTCCGAGCAACATACACTGTAAAAACAAATATCCGGTAAAATACCCACAGCAGTAGTTGAGACATTAGGATACATTTTCAATATTAAAAAACAGATATATTGTCGAACTGTAACATTTACATACCTAATCACATCTAGTTACAGTAAATGTAAACATATTCTAACTTAAACTGTAAAAATTCTCTTAGGGAAAACCGTAAAAAAATATATTTCTGGTAAGAATATGTGAAAAACACAGAATTCTACTGAGAAAAAATACAAACTTTTGTTAAGATTAAAGGAATAATGGAATAATGTCCGAAGTAAGTCATTACTGTTAAAGTATTATTTTGTATAAATAACAGATTTTCCCGACTGAAAAAAAAAAAAAAAAAACTTTAACCATTTAGCAACAGCCTTCCATAAATCTGAGGAAAAAAAATAATACAGTATATACAGTGGAATAATGCGTATTTGTGGTTAAAAGTCTGAAATTCATACAATTTACATTTAAATTTAAATTTAATTAAGAATCTAACAATTAAAAGGTTTACAATAAATCTGTTTTTATGGTTATTTACCTGTAATGTCTTGTACATAGAGTTACGCCGCGTCTATGAGAAAACCGTAGCGTAGCATAATGACGCCTCCTTTCTTTCCCCGTCTCCTACGGAGGACCAGGCGTCAGGGTTGGCACGGTCCAAAACAACAAACAAAACAAGCTTCAGGTCTTTCACTAACTTAACTAGTTCAACAAAAATCAAAAGAAAATAAAGAAACAGATTAACTTCCCTAACAGGAGAAAATAAATGTACAAAAGAAAAAGTGCTTCCCACCCCTACAAACTACTGGACTGCTTGTTATCTGACTATTTACTATATGTATATTTACTGTATGTATTACTACACAATACAAGGTGATTTTATTTACACATGAGACGCATGAAACCTAGTTTAAATACTTTACCCGTTAAAGGTGGTGTCATCAGTCCTCCCTCAAATCAGCAGCCTCCGCCTGTTAATAGGAAGAGATTTTCCAGGGAGCGGCATCACCTTCAGGCAGGGAGGGAGAACATAAATAACACCAGATACATCTCCTGGCAAAGGTCGTAACAACGGTCACTGTATTTTTAACGATAGAATTCTGGCAACCACAGCTTCCGTTTTTTTTCCGTAAATTTCTCTGATTTATTTATTTACTTTTTACAGTGTAGACTCCCCTTGAATGAACGAAACCAATTCCTGGATTGTGTGCATGTTTGTAAATGAAACTTTAATGACTAGGACATGTCTTTATATCTATTGTGAGGAATTGTTGGCTCAGTGGTTATGAATAAATAACGACAATTTAGCTTTTTGCACAGTCTAGTGTTATTTTACAAATGGAATGGCCTCTTTTTTTTTTTTTTTTTTTTAGAGTGTTCAATACGACGCCTCAGGTCACATGGTTTATTATGTTCAATTGACTTGGTCACATTTCTCAGGTCTTAACGAGGGTAATTATATATATATATATATATATATATATATATATATATATATATATATATATATATATATATATA